>JASSUY010044561.1:0-14023 GCA_032466535.1 Forpus xanthops
CCATCCAGCCAGTTCTTTATCCACCGAGTGGTCCACCTATCAAATTGATGTCTCTCCAACTTAGAGACACGGATGTCATGTGAGACAGTGTCAAACGCTTTGCACAAATCCAGGTGTATCTTTAAGCTCTAGCATATAGATAGGAAGAAATATCATACTTCCACTTACAGTGCATATAATACATTTACCAGTCATTCACTCAAAATATAGCCTTTAAGTCTACATTTCTTCATTGTGTCTATTCTTGACACATCAGGAGCCTTGTCTAGAAATTTGTAAATGCAGAGTCATTTCATAACACAGGAACTTTGATATAATTGGTTCATAAATACTATCCAGAATTTTCAGGCTTTCCTGATGGGATGTGTAAATTTCAAGTATGTCAATAAAAGACTAATGTGAGGTTATTTAGTCCATATGGAGCTCAAGAATGATGGGTCTGACTGCTCATTTACTGACAAAAATGGAGAGGGATGAATGTCTGATGTAAGAGCAGGAGGTCAAGAAGAGAATTCAGATAGTGCTTAAATTCTTGCTTTTCTAGAACATGGAATTATGCCTAAGTGATCGGTTTAGTACTTGTATCAGCTGTCTCAAAGGCCTGGAAATACAGACAGATGTTGAAACAGAAGAGTAAGATCAGCAGGCTGGGCTGGACTAAGCAGCTGCTTTTCACAAATACTTTGTGTAGTACTGATAATAGAAAGAAGCAGTAGTATGAAGTGGAGGAGGGAGAAAGACGGGAGAGGAATGGCAGGGGCAACAAGGTGCTACAGGTGCAGGGGAATAAGCAAGTATACCTCTGAAACAACTAGCATTCCTGTTGTTGGGGGTTTCATGGGGGTGGGAGATGGGTGGACTGAAGTCAGGAGAAACATCAATCCACTGCTGGAAAAATAGAAGTCTAGGTTCTCCTTGCTCATTCTTGTAACAAGTATATGGAGTAGGAGAGAGACTTGGGAACTAGACAGAACCTTCTCTGTGGTGACATCAGTGTATGGTGTCTTAATTTATATTTTTACTCAAGATGGAATTTTTAATAATTTCTACAGATACTATTTCTTATATGCAGGCTCCAGAACATTGATAAATCTTAAGATGATATTTTAGTCTCTGTAAACCAAATATAATTATTATAATCAGATACTTCACATCATGAAACACAACACAGAATTACAAAATCATCCTAATTTATTTTCTATTGAACTATTCTTAAAGAGAAGCTACAAGAAAAGCTTATCATTTGTTCTTGATTATTCTTCAGACTATTCATTGACTATAAATGATGTATTTCCAAATGTACTGGAAAACACAAGATTGCCTCACCCAGAAATGAGAGGTTGGAATTGTAAGTTTAAATTACATTACAGGCTATTTTTCTAAAGCATTCCCTCCATTTTTGGAGGAGTCAGTTTGCTAAGGATTAATTCTGTTAAGAACTTCGTTGTTGAAAGGTATCTCCCTTAAATATTGCCTGATTTTCTGAAACCCCCTGAAGATAGGTAAAATACATAATTCTTTTCTCTCCTGAAGTGCATCTTCAACTGGGCTTAAGCTAAAAAACAGCAATGTACATGCCATCCCCAGATCAGAAGCTTAGGGACAAAGAATGCTGTCCTTATTACAAAGTAAATGGAGAATTCTGTGAAGGTAGCATGCAATTGCTCTAATTCAATCTTGGCTGGAACACCTGATTTTTTTTTTTCTCAGAATAAAGGATGTGGCATCTTTGTGGAGCCTGAAATCATTAGAAGTATGTTTAAACTCTGAATAGTTCATTTACTCCAGCAGGAAAATACGTTTGCTGATCATGCTCTGGAGCTTTGGAAGGTCCACTATTACCACTAAATGCTGAGTTCCTAAGAGATATGATGCAGAAGGCTGTAATTTAAATTGACGGAACACACCAGCAAACCAAGCCACATGATGAAACAGGAATAGGAATGAGGCAAAGACGGAAACACTGAGAAAAGAGAAGAATAGAAGTAACATAGAATCACAGAATAGTTAGGGGTGGAAAGGACCTTAAGATCATCTAGTTCCAAGTATCGGAGCAGAGCTGGAGTTGTGTGGGACTTTTTAATATCAATTTGTACTTACCAAAGGATATTAACTGTCAAACTTTTATTTTTATAGGAGGTTCATGGAGACTCATCTAAGAACAATTCCAAGTGATGCTTTTTCCAATCTTCCCAACATCTCTAGGATGTAAGTTCTGTTTCTGATATTATTCTTTTAGCTCTGTCATTTAAAATCACATTCCTTCTCCCAAATTCTTTGTGTAGAATCTTCTGAAATGAAAAATATACTTGCACCTTTGCTACCGCACCACTTATATTTTAGAACGGCAGGTAATAATCCTATTGTTTATAATATGAACTAACTGTGGGAAGGCATACTAAGTATTTTTGTATATGAGCACAACTGTATTGAAGTAGATGTGATAAATAAGGCCATAAAACTTGCAAAATATGAGAAATGGTTTCATTCATAACAAATTAACATATTCTATTGCTGGTCCTGACTAGAAAATTGTTTCCCCCTCCCAACATCATTTGTAACTCTTTTCATCAGAGACCATGTAGCATTTCTAGACTAGGGATGGACTTTCACCAAAACATTAGTATTTGTGTGATGTGAGAGAGACTTCCATTGAGTCACTTCTTTGAGTGTAAACACATACACTGATACAACCTACATATGCACAACCAGCAGCCTCTACCTATTTGTTTCACATCAACATATGTCCCATTGAAAGTAGCTGCCCTTGCACTGCACTGCTTATCAATGTCAGCAATCTTGAGACAAAGTTGTACCACCTTTATTTCTTCTTCTTGGTGGCTGACCCATAATCTATCAACCTGTGCATGGCAATTTGATGTAGGGAACTTCTCTGCCATCTCCCAGTCCACTTCCTAGAACCAGAGAGTCATGTAATTTAGAAGAGACCTCTGAAGGCCTCTAGTTCACCCCCTGCTCAAGGTTGGCTTAACTATGAGGTCAAACCAGCTTGCTTAGGGCTTTATCCAGTCTGATGTGTGCACTGTCAACTAAAGTAACTACCTCATTCAGCAGCAGGCTCACAGTTTTCTTGCTCAGCCTTTTATTACTAATGGAATACTCTCTGAAACAATTCTTGTTGACCTTGACATTCCTTGCAAGTTTCAACTTGAGCTGAGCTTTGGCTGAATGGCTGAGATAGACAAATACTTAAGAATTTATGAAACAGGACTTTGGGGGGACATAAAGGTCTGCCTAATTACGTTTTACAGTTTCACCCAGGTATATTGAAATAATGAATTTCTAAAATCCGTATAAGTAATTATTCTAGAATATCTGTAGACTCATTTACCGTATCAGTTTAATCAGATATTCTTTTATTATTGGGGGGGGGGGTTTGGGAGGTGTGTGGGTGTTTTGTTTTAGTGTGTTTGGTGGTTTTTTACATTGGAGAACAAAAGTTCATCTTCCTACTGAGTTGGTTTCTGGGTTTTGCCTCAAGTTACTTAGGAAAAGCTAACAAGTTTCTCTATTCTCATACATCTGCTTTCTGAAGATTGCTAATCAAGAAACAAACCTAGAGTTTTTTCTGTTTTGATTCTGAAAATCAATTTTAACTCCAAGCAGAGCCAGTGCCTCATTGCACAGTCAGAAAGAAGTCCTTCCTTCTTCCTTGACAACTGCTGCACAAACAGAAATAAGCAAACTCAGCCAACAAAATATTTAACTAAGGACACAAAAGTTACTGAAATCAGACTGTTTAGAACATGGGCCACCTCCTCTCTAGCCAAGAAAACTTGCAAAGCGAAATATTTCATACCTGTGCTTTTCTGAGCCATACTCCAGCAAATCATACACTCCTCTCAGATGCTTTCTAATTTCTGTCAGATTATGCAAGGTAAATTGAAGTTCACCAGAGCTGAGCAGGTGAATCCAAAGACAGAATGCAGTTTGGTGAAACAGCTATTAAAATCCTAAAGTGTTTACCCATCTCACTAGTTCATTTAATCTTAATATCTCTAAACTATTCTTTTAAGTTTTGTGGATCCACACATTAATACATCCAACTAATATATCTTCATTTCTTTCTTCTGACATAACTGGCTTTCAAGATTGTGAAAGGATTTCTGCAGAAGCTGGTGACAGCATGCAGAACAAAAATGCGTTTCTTTGCATTCCCAACTAGGGAGAAAAAATTTGTATGTGATGGCGATACCAGATTGCAATTTACATAGTCAAAAGGCAGAGACCTAAAATGAGAGGTCTGCTATCATATGCAGAGTGGATTAAAAACAAAAAAATCACGATAATTGGTCCACATAGCTGGAAGTGAAAATGTTGAGGTCATTTTCTCTTCAGAGACTGGCTAATCAGTCAGACTACCTGAACAAAAACCACAGGCTCCACACTGGAGTATTCGTATTTAAAAAAAAAAAAGAACCTACACTTGCCCTTTTTGCACTTTTGCAATGATTGGGAATACAAATACTGCATTATGTATGACAAAAATTGCTGAACTGCTGTAAGTTTCAGCATTTTTGGAACACTTACTTTCAACCTTCACTATCAACTATGGAAAACTGCCATTGTTTACATTACCTTCTGAATAAATGCAAATTGCAAACTAAGATCATTCCAACTACTGGAGGCCAAAACCTCCAACATATCTAATATATATGTCTTATATCATGGAGCTAAAATATGAATGCGAATGTAAGCCGTACACTGCAGTACAGTGATACAACTTCTGTTTCACAAAAATCTGTGTACTGAGAGGCAAAGAACTTCTTCGGCACCTACAATTTGTCTCCTATTTCTTCCTCTGCATGCATCCCAGTTCTTCTTTGCCTTCTCATAATAAGCAATCATTATTCTGAGGATGGCTTCTCTGAGTAAGTGCTGCTCAACATGAATGAAAGTAGAAGGATCTACCCTTACTTTAGCTTAATCTTAGTTGCAATTTATCTGGAAAATGAAAAACTGTCACAGAAAGAGCAGTGGAACTATTAACAATTTCCAATTGTTTTCCTTGTTTTACTTCATTTGCTAAGATTTCCAGCCTTCCAGGCAGGAGCTAACAACAGTTTATTTTCATAAGAATATCATGTGGCAGCAAGAAAACAATTTCTACATTAAAAATGTAATATTCTTTTCAGCTGATGACTGCTCATGTGCATGACTGTTTTGAATCATGCTCCTTTTGTGAGGAAAAGCAACAAAGGGTTAAATTTCATACTGGAAATAGCTACAATGAACATGCACAAAATAATCGAAAAAGAATTCTTAACTCAATGGTCCTCTGTTCTCCCAGTTCTGTGCAGATATCAATATTAGAAGAAAAACAATTAATTGCTTTACCTTCAGCCAAAGAGGAAAAAAAAACTTTTTGGACGGATGATTTATGATCTGTATCCTACACAGTCACAGAAAACCTTCCAATTGACATTCCACACTACTTGTATAAATCTTTCCTACCAGACAAATATGCTTGCTTTCAGAAACTGCTTTAGCTAATCTTGATTTCAATATGCATACATATAGCTGAGGAAACAAAACCAAGAGCAGACCAAACACCACCCGAGTACTTTCCTTGTGATGCAAAAGGCAAGATGATTGCTCAATACTCCCATCCCAAAGACTCCCAGGAATGGAGGAAAAGTACTTTAAGTCTTTGTTGCACCAGCTAAGTTCTGGCATTAAAAAAGAAACTCAAAAAACATAGAGTTGAGAACCTTATTAGCTTGACAAGGGCTAGCCGGATCATCTCTGGTGTAATTACTGGATGATGCTAAGCAGCGTGAGGCCCACTACAGGTGTATGAAAGAACTTTTCAATTCCCAATAGGGAAAAAGTTTGTTTTTCAGCTTTATAAGAAGAACCAGTTGAGATGCCTGTCTGCTCCAGATGTTCCCCTCCTCATATTGCCTCTCTCGTAAATGGAAACTGAGGGCTGACTGTAGGGGGAAGCAGGCGTGCAAACAGCCTTGAACAGAACACTTCCACCATGGACTCTCTGGAAATCACAAAATCCGAACACCTAGTCTAGTGATTTAGGAACAAGTTTCTTCAATGAAATTTTATACCCCCTGAGCTTAGCTAGGTTTAACAGCACAGTTAAACTTCTACATAGGAATATTCATCTTGAAGCTATATAGGTGGTAAAGTCTTGCATATCTCTCAGCTATACCATAAGTCCAGAGGAAGAATCCAGTTTGGAAATGACACATCATGTTTGCAACCCTCCTTCAAGGTGAAGAAACTGATGACTTCAGAATTTTTATAGGATGGTTTGGGCCTCCCTTTCCTATTTGCAACAGATACAAATAGTAATTAAATATAGAATTTCTATTGTAAGCAATTAAATATTTTCTTTGAATATCAAAACTTCTTGTGGGGAAGTGACAGCTCAGGCAAATTGTAAGAGTAATTTTTTACTGTCACTGATTACTCACTCTACATTCATATGTAATTGCCAAACATAAATTGAGAAACAAGGCCTAGTATTATAACTCCTTTGGAACACAAAATTTTACTCCAAGGTAGTTTGTTTCATAAATAAAGCTATTCCTGTTACACCAGAGAGTTACATCTTGTCTTCTGAGGAAATGACTGGGAAATTTCAAGTGAGGTGCCTAATGAAAAGCAAGTGTGAATGCTCTTAGGTATGGTTCAAGCATTAATTACACCTGCCAAAGCACATACATGAAAATCATAACTGGATCCTTCTGCATGCCACCTGCCAAGGTAAACTCCATGGAGTAGCCCAGAGAGACCAAAAATGTACATATACTGTCAAGTAAATGACTAACTAGCTTAATTCGTCTCTCTGCCTATACATGCTTTATTATGGAGAAGAGGAAGGAAATTTTTAAAGAGGTAAACACTGAAAAGAGACATTTAGTTGTTAAATTATATCTATGATATTTATCTGCTATCAGCTATCATTATGTATTTATCTGATAAATATATGAGGTTGTATTATTTTAAACCTGTATCAAATGTGAATCTAACCTACACTGATCCACAAGCCCATTGTAACCTGATGTTATGTGCTCAGTCCTCATTACACACTGACATCTACGAAGTGCCATGCAGAGATGTAGATTTTGCAGAAGTTCTCAGTCCATGCATCCAAGATGGAAATTGCTTTAAAGATGGTCTTGGTGAATCCAGCATACGGTAACAATTGCCTGTATTACTAATAATACATTGAGGTTATCTGTTATAATGTTGGCTTATTATTCTATTTTTTACATCTTTGGTTGCAATACTATGTATAAAATGGACTAAATAATCTAGAAAGTTTAGGGAGTTTAAACCAGAACATACTATGTAAGCATTTATTGCAGCACAAATAATTTTCTTAAGTCACCATGTAAAGTTTGCTTATAAAAGTTTATATATGGCAATTTCTTTTGCAATTACAAGTGAAGAAAAGGGTAGAAATACAGTTTTATATCACTGGCTTTTACAGATGAGGCAGTTGCTACTTCACTATCAGTCACAGATATGGAATAGCTTAGGGCACTCTCAGCATCCTCCAGGGAGTTGCAGAAGTAAACACTGCGTTCTCTTATTTACATTCAGGTAATGCTGGGTGCATAACCGATAAAATGATTCAGTACATCATTCATTCAAAATGGCAACTGACTTACAAAAAGGTTAATTATTATGTTCTTGTGCGTAGCTTCAAGTCAACTGTAATGCAAAATGTATAATAACTGTAAACTTACTTAAGAAGTCTCAAACTTTTCCATTCATGTCAATTTTCGTGATTACCTTTAGTCACTTTAAAAAAACTGTCATGCAAAGAAGTTAAAATTAATTGTATTATATATTCTTTATAGATATGAAGGCCATAAAAACTTATCATAGTAATGTGACTGACATCTTGCAAAGGCCACAGTTATTACCTAAAAACTGTGCAAATTTAGACTCACAATTTGCAAGAAAAACTGAAAGTTTATTTGCTGAGTATTATTAATATGTACTCAGAGTATTTTTCTAAAAAATTGCCATATTTTTACAGCTTTTCTGTGTTTCTCATGGCACAGAATTACTACATAGTTAACCTGCTTTGCAGCAAGTGTGTATTGCACCTGTTTAAATTACAGCACGTATTTGGGAACAGTGCAACCATTGAGATTCTGGTATTGCATTAGTGAGAAATTCTGATGCACTGTGTCCTGACTGTTTGGAAGATTTCTGAGGTGCCACTGAAGTTTTCTAGGAATGAACAAGACAACACAACCTGCCACTATATTAACAAATACTACAGGACAGCAACAGCTGCAAGCAAGAAAGGTGTAACTGTCTTTTTTACAGAGTGGACTTTACCTCTTACTTATCAGAATATTAACTGACAGAATGCAATTTTTCATACTGCAGATAAAAACTGCCATTAGGGCCATATCTATGGTTTGATATCAAGACAAAATTAATACTTAAGCAAGTGACCCTCCTCTGGCTGGCCACTGTTCAAGGCATACATCATATATTTATGGCTTGAAAAAGGTCATACTAGTATCCATGACTTAGAACAATCCATTCCTGTAGCTAGAGATACCACTAAGTGCTGGACTTGGCAGATATATCCATGGAAGACACTAGAAGTATCCTTTGTCTGCAGCAGTAGAAACTGACTTAATTCCATGTGTGACAGCAGAATTGAATGACATATCTCCCTACTTGTTGACCTGACTGTAATAGGGAAGTCCAGCTCTCATTATAAGCTTCTGAGACAGCTCTGTTGTACTTGTGTACAGAATACAAAGTCTAGGGATTGGTTGTGATAGTATTACACTCCATGCAAGCTGTAGTGTATTCTTGGAAGACTCACTAACAGATGTCTTGTAAGCAGGACTTCAGGGGATCATGGCAAGACTATTCTGAGTTCTGATTTGTTGCAGTGAATGTGTTAATAGAAAGTAGTTAGGTGAAATAAGAATAAAGGGTCTAAGGGCTTAATTTATACTCATCCTAAGCAGTCGCTCATTTTCTGCTGAATCTGAAGTATTGGCACCAGTTGACAACTTTTTGGACCAATAGACAATGAGTACACGGTTACCAATAAGGAAATCTGTAAACTCAATAACATTTTGAGGTGGACACCTGATCAACTGTATCTCTTTAAAGTAAGCAGAGGACTCTTTCCACTCCCTGAGAACAAGTGAGCAGTTTGAGGCAAACAGATCAACAAAAAAACTCATGTCTTCCAAGCCAATCACCTCTTGCCAGGACTAAAAATTAAGGATAAAGTATACAGAACTGAGAAAATACATACTAAAGTCACAGTACAAAGAAACTTTTGAGATTCCAGATGTTTCTAATTTTCGAAACAACAACAACAAAAAAAAAAAACAACCCACAAAAAAAACCAACTCATGAAATAGTTATCAATGTTTCACTACCAAACCTGAAATTTATTGCAAAATCTTGCTGGCATATGCTTCAGATGTTACTCTGGTCAAATACCAAAATAGAAAGTGGTCTGTGAAGGCACCTGCTGAGAAGAAGAAATGCTGCAGATTGGGAAACTTCTACAGGATCACCAAGCCAAACTGTCAGTGTAAGATTAGGACCTCACATAACCACACCTTGAACTTAGACATTTATATTTTACTGCAACTGTGAGAAAGAGTAGACCTGACCTTTTACTGGAAATACCACAGATGTATCAGAAGTGCTTAATACTACCATAAGCTGTACTTAATCACAGATTAAAACTTTCAGACTTAACTTATTTTTGAGTTTGCCAATGACACCAAGCTGTGTGGTTTGGTTGATACGCTGAAGGGAAGGAATGCCATCCAGAGGGACCTTGACATGCTTGTGAGGTGGGCTGATGCCAACCTGATGAAGTATAACCATGACAAGTGCAAGGTTCTACACCTGGGTTTTAGCAATCCCAACACAGCTACAGGTTGGGCAGAGATGAGATTCAGAGCAGTCCTACGGAGAAGGACTTGGGGGTGTTGGTTGATGAGAAAATGAACATGAGTCAGTAATGTGTGCCTGCAGCCCAGAAAGCCAACCATACCCTGGGCTGCATCAAAAGGAGTGTGACCAGCAGAATGAGGGAGGTAATCCTGCACCTCCACTCTGCTCTCATGAGACCTCACTTGGAGTATTGTGTACAATTCTGGTGTCCTCAACATAAAAAGGACATGGAACTGTTGGATGAAGTGCAGAGGAGGGCCACGAGGAAGATCAGGGGACTGGAGCACCTCTCCTATGAAGATAGGCTGAGAAAGTTGGGTCTGTTCAGCCTGAAGAGAAGGCTTGCGTTGAGACCTCATAGAAACCTTCCGGTATCTGAAGGGGGCCTATAGGGATTCTGGGAAGGGACTCTTCATTAGGAATCCTGGTAATAGGACAAGGGGTAACGGGTTCAAACTTAAACAGAGGAAGTTTCAATTGGGTCTGAGGAAGGAATTCTTTCCTGTAAGGGTGGGGAGGCACTGGAATGGGTTTCCCAGGGAAGTTGTGAATGCTCCATCGCTGGCGGTGTCCAAGGCCAGGTTGGACAGAGCCTTGGGTGGCATGGTTTAGTGGGAGGTGTCCCTGCCCATGGCAGGGGCATTGGAAGTAGATGATCTTAATGTCCTCTTCAACCCTAACTATTCTATGATTCTATGATTATTCCAGTTATGTTCATTTTACAGCAAATCAGCTGCCATAGTATGAGGTTGAAAAACTTGTATTTGAATAGGATTAATTTTACATACATACCTGCATACACAGACATTGCTACTTGCTACACATTTGTTTACACAGCCCTGACCTTTAACTGGAGACCCAGCAGAAAATGAAACATGAAACATCTTCAAAGGCAAAGCAACACAGCAGGACAATAAAATTCTTTTTTTCCAGTTTCTCACCACAGGAGTTTTCATGCTTTTCCACACCAGAACTATTTCTTCAAATTCAAACCCCTTACAGCCTTTTTGCGTTCTACCTGAAATGTTCTTCACCTTCAGTAATACAGAAAGGGAGGTAAAGGGAAATCGGAGCCTTCTAATAGAAACCTGAAATTCTTCACATATCAGGGTAACAGTTTGCCTTACGGTATATTGGGAGACGTTTTTATATGTGCAAAAATCAGAAGTGTGATGATCAAGACATTTTCTAAGATAGAAGGAATTATAACAGGCTGAAGAATAATTGAAATTTTCTATCTGCAGTCCTATGCTTGGTAAGTTTTTTATTGTCACCATTTAGAGGTAAGGAAGTCTTTTAAGAGCTAGGAAAATGTTAAATGAAATGATAGATAAAATTTCAAAGATGCAAATTTCATGTTTGAGCAAGTGATGATATTTTACAGTTACAAGAGAACAATCTCCTTTTCAGAAACATCCTTTTCTGGAACAGAAGAATCTGCTTCCATTTCCTGAAGGTGAGAGAAGGATGTTAGGAGAGGCATCCCTGCCCATGGCAAGGGGGTTAAAACTAGATAATCTTAAAGTCTTTTCCAACCCTAACTATTCTATGATTCTATGATTTAGTACAAGGTTACCTGGAGCAACCATAACCCTCCACAATTCCTAAAAGTCTTGTAAATGCTTCAGATGCTCTGCAGACTGATATTATGGTAAAATGTAGGAAAAGTTTCCCTGAATCCCTTTTTTATGAAGCAATGCTATGTGTACATCTTCATATTCTGACCCTTTATTCTGGAGATAGTGCAGCTTTGCCACCATATATGCATCAACTTCCATGGTGATGTACTTGGATGTTTGTCTTGTTCTGTACCTCAACTTAAGAAAAGGGGTAGTTTTAGTGGCTGAGTTTTTGTTGTTGGGTTTTATTTTTTCCAAGTTCTAGTATTATTTCTTAAGTGTCATTGTCATAAAAAAGCCCTGCAACAAATACTTGTGATCACATTCTCTAATGATTGTACATTCTTTTGTTCTCTTTCATTTAAGCAGATGTGATAGCTTATTTCAATTTTAAACTCAAGTTGAAAGAGTTACAGCTCTGAATTTGGTCATTTGTCTGTTATATAAAGGTTTTAATGAGGAAAGAAAGGAGCTGTACAGTATAAACTTTTTATAGTGGTCATGGTGTCTTACATAATAGCTGCTTAATTATGGTCTTATAAACCCCTTAATAACTGTGGTATTCATTAGCAGTAAGTCCAGCTTATTTTCTTGACTTTTAATACCATATCTTCCTGAAAACTTATATTTCTCACTTTAATTCCTTTTACTGTTATAATTATTTATAAAGTTACTTTTGAAATTAGAATGAACATGGACAACAAAAATTTAAGTCCTGGAGAAAACAACCACTACCTTTTGTGAGATTGTAACCTTATGTTTTAAGCTATTGAGCAGAGAGCTTGTTTTAAGTTATATTTCACCGATATAACTCACTATCCTCACAGAATACCCTATAAAATCCAATAAAGATTAATATTTCTACAGGAGTTAAATAGGACTCTAGAGAAATAAATTTAAACACTAATAGCCTTTTCATAGAACTCTATAGGGCTATATAAGTACTTTTAAAGTACATTGTACTTGCTGTTACATATTTCCCATTCAAAGCAGGAGGATATGGCTGTAACTGAAAAGATGGAAACAGCTGGCCACGTGACAATTTTCAGGAACCATAGCCAAATTCTAGTCCCAGTCACTTTCAAGCAAGAAGTAGTGTTCAACCCATGCTAAGCACTACAGAAGGCAAATGATTGCACACACGGATGGCTGCACGCATGAACAGAAATGCTTTCAGGCTAAAGTTTGTCTATAACAATGCCACTATTAGACCCAGCAATTTCAATAGCGTGGTTTCCAAGAACTTTATTGTCTTCAAATTCCGCAGCAAATCTTCTCAAGAAAGCAGCTGGACCAGTAGAAAGAACTGGCCTTCAGGCTCTACAGAAAACTGTATTTTCAAACTGTCCCTACAGAAAACTGTATTTTCAAACTGTCCCCATGAAGCCTTCAAAACATGCATGAATCCATCACTAATACATTCACTCATTTTCTCAACTTACACTTTAGGCCAAAAAGCTAAATCAATGAGGGTTTTGTGCTGTGCATAATATAAATTTCCCCTTGTGTATTAAGCTCATTAACTGAAATGGAACACCATTAATGGAACACCAAAGATTCAATTTTCACAGAAGCCTAAAGGCTGGTTACTGTCAGTATGGGTCTATTTATTTTTAAATTCCAGTCTTTTATACAGAGCTAATAGTTGGATGATGAGCAAAAAAGGAGGTTTTGCAAATTTTTCACTGTATCTCTTCCTCCACACACTTGTGCACTCACCTACACAGATTAAGCACTCTAAGTGAAACTGGAAACCTGATTATGGTTTCAATATATCCAACAGGTTTCTTAATAATGATGATCAATTCATCCCCAGCTGATTTTCAACGACTTCTACTAATGAAGATCGATATTAGATGATGCTTCATTGGTAGTATTTCTCAGAAAACTCTGCAACTACAGAAGATGCCCAGAGGAAAGCATTGTAATAGGCTGCATAAAAAGAATTGTGACCAGCAGGTTGAAGGAAGAGATTTTCCTCCTCTACTCTGCTAAGGTGAGACTCTGCCTGTAGTTCTGCATTCAGCTGTGGGACTCCCAGTATAATGAGGACATGGAGCTGTTAGAGCGAGCTCAGAGGAGGGGCACAAAGATGATCAGAGGACTGGAGTACCTCTCCTACAAATACTAACTGAGAGAGTTGGGCTTCCAAAGGAGAAATGATGACCCTGGGGAGACCTTAGTGAGGATTTTCAATGTATAGTGGAGGCTTAAAAGAAACATGGAAGGTTTTGAGTTTGGTTGTTTCGTTTTGTTTTTTTGTCTTGTGGTTTGATTTGGGTTTTTTGTGTTTGTTGTTTTTGTTGTTGTTTAGATAGTTGTGTTTGGATTTGTTTTGCTTTGTCTATACCAAGGCCTGTAGTGACAGGATGAGGGACAAGGGGTAACGGGTTCAAACTTAAACAGGGTAAGTTTAGATTGGATCTGAGGAAGAAATTCTTTCCTGTAAGGGTGGTGAGGCACTG
>JASSUY010044563.1:0-84460 GCA_032466535.1 Forpus xanthops
CCCGGCAGCCCGAGGGACCGAGCCCCGCAGGAGCGGAGCGGAACGCTCCGGTGCTCGGAGGATAACGGCTCTGCGAGCTGGAAGCAGGATTAGCGGGAAGGGCAGCGGCGGCGGGAGCAGCATCTACCGCGTTACAGCTTCTCGTGGCGTTTCTGCGGATTGTCTGGGACTTTACCGGGCTACGGCAGGAGTGCCTCAGCCACAACGAAAGGTGAGCATCCTTCCTCTTTTTCCTACACAGTTGCATTGCGTGTGTCTGCAAGCTGTTTGTCAGCTGGCCTTGACACAAGTAAGAAACAGAGAACTTTTTGCAGAGGCTGAGGCATTAGTATTCATCGCAGCCTGACCGGCGGTTTGATTTGTTGCATTTATCCATGGATCTGAGCACACGGGGCTTAGCTGCATTATTTATAAAGATTGCAGCTCGCTCTCGAGATGCCCTTCCCCTAGCAGCCACAAAACATCACACTTGAAAAGTGGGGATGGATCACGCGAGGGTGTGTTGTGGCCCCAGCGGGGGAGGCAGACGAGAACGCTCGGCTCCTCCAACAGTTTCTGAAGCATCCTTGTGCTAAATAGACCCTGGCAATTTTTAGTACGTGGATGTTGCAGCAATTTGGATGCTGAAGGGTTTGTTAAAGACGTTTAAATACCTACGATCTAGTTACAGAGCTGCATGGTATCTCAATTTCAATATATTTCCTTGCACAGAGGAAAGGATCTCATCTCTAGTTTCTGTGGGCTGAGGCAAATATCAATATATGATCTAGGTTTCACGACAGTCTCTTACAAAACTTCAGCCTATTGCCACAGAACAACATGGGGGGGGTGTGTAATTGCAGATAAAGCCTTATTTGCTGGGATGTACATTATGCATGAATGGTTTATTATTGATCAAAATACTCCCTAGGTTCAAGACTGCTGCTTGCTCATAGGTCTTAGTTTATCAGTGAATGGTGACAGCAGACTGTGCATTACCTTTTGAGCACAAACCTCTGTGTACAGAGTGCACACATATATGTGCATGTATACAGACAAAATGTAGGTATGTGTACATCTGCCCCTTTTCCATCCTGGCATGGAATCAGTTATCCTGGTTGCTACTTTATTACTGAGCTAGGTAAAAAGTATGGAATTAATGGAAGAAATACCCTATTGCTGTGGTGTGCTCGGTCACAAGCAGTCACTGGACACTTCTCAAGTCATCATGCTGTCTCACAACCAGTTCCTCCTGCAGGCCCCTCTGCATCCCTCACCACGGGCAACTGCATTCACCAACACAAGTTCTTGCCTAGATTTACAGCTACCCATGCTAGAAAATTGGTCTCCGAAAAGTGGAGCATCCAATGAAAGAGCTGCAGTGACCAAATCCACACAAGTCAGCGCTGAGGCTCCAGCCTCAGGCTGCAGCTCTGCTCTATGGCACTACCTTTCACTTCCAAAGCTGAACTATATACTAGCTGTAAAACCTGGATATCATGTACATTTGTAACTTCTGTATTTTCAACTTGACTAGTTTATGGAGCACAGAATTTTTCTCCATCTTTTTACTATCTATGCATAAAGATGTTTTTCTGCTTTATCACAGTTCAACATTATTTAACAGTTTTAACACAACATCGGCATCAAAGATAACTTTGCAATCTGACTACATCAGGTAGCAAGTGCACTTGTAGCCAGCAATAGTGAGCTTGCTAGGAAGCCCTCTCAAGCTGCAATGTTTGCCACTACAGCATGTAGTGAAATTGCTTCTACCTCATCTCTAGTTTGCTAGCAGACCTTAAAGTGGTGCTTAAAGTAACACTCAAAGCAGCATTGTGTCAGGAAGGAGCTGCTCATGAGGGGGTATGTACATAGAGTCAGCACACATCCATCCTCTAGCAAGTGAAGCTTGAAGTTGGAAGAAGGGCTTGTTGTTTCTGAAAGCCCAGAGTAAGGCCACATCTTTTGGGAGGGAAGCTGGTGTGATGCATCAGAGCTTCTGTGCCAGGACAGGCTGCAGGTCCCTTCACTAAAGTCTCACTGGTCACCTCATTACTTACTGAAAAGCCTTAGACCATAAGCTTCATTTTGATGGGAGAGAGGTGGAGGAGTTACTTTCTAGAAATATCTACAAACCAAATTATTCTCTGACAGACAATTGGAGGTAACTTGGGAAGAGGTGGGAAGGAACCCTTGTTCTGTATTTAAATACAAAGCCTCCATGAGTTCTCCAGCAGCAGACCTGACTGATATGGTGTGCTTTGCATGGAGGATGCAGGATGAGCACTAGCAAAGCACACACCAGCTTATCCTCAGCCTTGCATACCTGAACTAGACATTCCTGCCTTGAAACAGAGGAGAAAAGTGATCTCAGCTGCTCATGTGCTTTGCAGGAAGGACTGGGATGGGAGACCTGGTGTGCAATGGAGCAGGTCCTCCTGGGTTTCCTCTGCAGGGTTATCCAAGCAGGAATGCCCGCCCAGGGTGCTTTTGCCTCTCTACCTCAAGCCAAATGCTCTAGGAAGGTTGGGTGGTTGGATTCTAGATGGGTCTCACCTGAGTACTGCATTGTAACTGCCAGAAAGGTCAACAACCAGATTATGTTCCATAGGCCTTATCTCATTGTAAAGTAGATGTTTAAGTTGGTGAAGGGAATCTGTATAACTCTTAATGTACCTTTTCATCAAATATTTTCTCTCTTTTTGATAAAAGAATATCCTACAAAGGGCAACAGAATTACAAACTCACCTCTTTGCATGATTTCCTAAATTACAGTTAAGTTAGTGAGACGATTTCACATGATGCTTCCTTCGGGAGCTAGAAGTAACAAAGGACATTAACCAAAACCCATCCACATCAACCTGTATCTGAGTGGGTTTTGGCTTAAAACACTGGAGAACCAGCATGTTTCTTTAAGCTTTACTTTTAGCACATGTTGCTTTCCGCACAAATGAACTTCTCTGTCAGTTCCACTTGAGGCAGGAGGGGAGGGCTCAGCTCACCTCTGCCGCCTTTTAACCCCTTTCCCAGAATTCAGGAGGCTGTCCTGGCCTTGTATGAAAGCACCAGCAGATTCTCAGAGTGCTTTCAGCTATCGGAACAAAGCGAGCTGCAGCCATTTGACTGCATCCCAACGTTCAGTCTGCAGCTTCTCCAGAGTTTTTCCTCCTACATGCTTTCACACAGAATGATGCTGGCCTTGACTTTCCAAACAGCCTCAGGAAAATGAGTGCATGTATCCAAAAGAAAGGCCACAAGCCAGACTCCTGCTATGTCCCAACTGACTCCGTTTGTCCTCAAAGACGGCTGATGAAAGGAAGGAGAAATGTGCAAGAGGGATGGATTGTTCTAAAAACGGTGCTCAGGACTCCCTGCAGTTCCCTCAGTTTACAACAGCAAACACAGCTTTGCTTCCGAGCCAAGGCCTTTGAATTTGCAAAATCCAGCTGGCCTTTAGACAAGGTCAGCTATTGATGAGCTGGAGCATCAATGCAGTACTGACCTGAGATTCTGCACTGAGCAACCTTTCAAGGGGCAGCCTCAAATGAGCAACTCCTTTAACCTGCATGTTGGGGCTGTTCTTCAGTATCCTCAGACTTCCCCAGCTTTTGTAGCATCACTGAAAGCATTCAGACTGCCCCTAAAAATTCCGTAACTATTCCTGTAGCTAGGAGAGTAGAATTGCCAAGAACTTTTCAACTTTTCCTCTATTTCTCTTTACAAATACAGCAATAAGTACAATAAGGTGTAAATCTGGTATCATATATGTAAAAATACAGCCCTGAAAATGAGAGATGCCTTGGGTCTGGCAGCCACTCCTGTCTGTGTGCTTCCCAACACTGTGCGTGTCCTCACCAGGACACCAGGGGAGGGGAACACTGACTGCACAGTGCTCCGAAACAGGCAGCACATGCAGACGGGTCCCTCCTCAGCCTCCTGCCAAAGAGCTCCTCACAGCCATGTCACTGGTTCCCTACCTGCTAACCACGTCCTTGTTATGAAATACTATAGAGCTCGACAGGATCCATTACCCCTCACCAGGCACAGCTGCTGCTGCTGCCGGGCACATTCAGGAGCTGGGCACTATGTGTCAGAACAGCCCGTTCCAGAGGATGCCACCACAGTCCCCTCAAAGGCTGCTGCCCCTGCCACCCTGCTGCTCTGGGTAGCACCTCACAGGAACAGGTTCTGAGCAATGCAGCTGCAGGAAAGTTGCAGAAAAGCAAAGCAGCTTTTCGGGGGGTGTTGGTGGGAGACACCTTGTCTGAGCACTGCAGACTCGTGCAAGCCCTCTGGGAGAGCATCCCTTAACACTGCACCAGCACCGACTGAACAACCACCCACCCACAGCACTGCCCAGGAGGGTCCCCAGTGCAGGGACAGGGCTCCAAAATCAGGCTAAAACTGCAAAGCCACTGGTGATCAGCTCACACCAGATCTAGAAGGATCCCTCTTCTAAGATGTTAGTTGCCCCAGAGACAATCACAGCATTGCCCAGTTCAGGAAACAGATGGGAATAGATTCGTAGTGTGAGACTCCGGGATTTCAGGCAAGATGCATTTTTCAACTCTGCGTTCAGTGCTGCTGGCACACACAGGGCAAAAAAAGCCCTCAAACTACTTTTGTCTAACGATATTTCTGGCCACAAACACCTAAAAGCACTGCTCAAACAACTGCATGGCTATCTGACTTCTGAACAGTCACAGATTCACCGTTACCTGTGAAGGGAACAGATCGGTATTTTGTAAAAGGTCACTCAATGCTTTTCTGAACCCCATTGAGTTCATGCCCTCAATAACCAGATAATCCCCCCTTTTATAAAATCACAGACACCAGACACACAAGGCTGGTGACCCACATGAGGGGTCCTCTCCTTGCTGAAGGCTCAGCACCATTGCAGCGTTAACCCTTTCACTGTTCTGTCCACCCAGTGGTCCTCTCTGTTGTTTATCAGTTCTCATTTTCCATCTCAAATCCTTTCAATTACTGTTTTATGATTTTACTGACGAGCTCAACTCTCAATTAATATGGTCCTGAAAGCCCTTTGGCTGGAAGAACTGATAAATAGGAAGAGAAGACTCTTAATTTTCCTCAATTTCACTTCATTTTAAATGAAACATGTCTGAAAAAGACAAATGATACATTTTCTATTAGCAGACACTAGTTCATATCCTCCTTACTCTTTCCTTTTTAATATCATCATCAAAAGTGATGTACTTCAATTCTTTCAGGCATACTTTGATGATACTGCAATATGCAGTTTATGGAAAATTCAAATGACATTTCTTTATGTCAGCAGCACTCTGCTATTTCCCCACTAAAAAGCAACGTTTAATTTCCGAGTTGCACATTTGCAGCAGTTGCTGTGGGCGGAGAGTCTGCTTATTTATTTGCTTGGGTTTTACTACAATGTACTGTCATGGCAACTGTACTGAGGGCGAATGCATCTGGAGGTAATTTATATATGTCACATTGACTGCAGTGGCGTTGGCTTGTATCATTTAAACTTTCTCAGGCACTGGGCAAGGGCAGCGTTAGCCCTGTGAGACCCAGAAGCAGCTGCCCCTTAGTAACCAACTAGATAATTAAGCCATGCAGAGCAACAGGAGCAGTGCCAGATGATGCCTGGTGCTCGGAAGCAGAGTTTGCTGCATACTTCAGCCCGGTCCAGTGTCTCGGGCAGTGACTCTCGCTCTGCTGATGCACAGCAGGTTTTCACCCTGCTCATGTGGGAGGCAGCACATCGCGCCCTGCACAGGCGCTCTTTGGGCAGGCGGTGGCCAGACCCGGCAGGGGATGATGCAGCTTCCACCGCTCCACATCACTGCAAACATGGAGAAACTCGACCGAAGCTGCTGAAAAAACTCAAGCCCACAGTGCACCAAAAGGGACTGAATTGGGGCAGTGCTGCGGTTTCCTGCATCACGTGCCTGACCTCCACCACATGGCTTTGATGGTCCCTCTCCAGCCAAGCCGCCACTCGGCATCGCTGATGAGAGGCTCCTGCTGCCGCAGCACTGTCTTAATGCAAATGACTTGGACACACTTGGGAACTTTGGCTCCAAGTGTTTCCTGATATTGGACCTCGATCACTTTGTGAGTAAATCAAAAGAGCTGCGAAACCCTGAATTACAGCTGAGCAAAGACGACTGCGAGGCTGATGAATTTATCAGGCCTCACCTTGCTGCTAGGGTGAAATCTTGAACCTTTGGAATACGTGTGTGATTGCAGCCATTACCATCTCCCCAGAGGCTTTGCAGCAGTGTTTTGTTAAGGGCCATCCCTTTGCACTGTGGATGTGCTCAATGTGAGCAGAGTGCGGCTGCCTCCTCCACTGGCTAAGCCTCACCTCAAAATCCTGGGGGATGCAGGGGGCACCAGTTATCCTGCCAGAATCCCAAATGGCCAATGCACATGCACATCTTTTACATTAGACAACCTGTTCTGGGCATAGCTCAGGTTTGCAGTAGCCCCGTGCTAGTAGTGAATCAAACCATACCTTATCTTCTAGACTGTATTTCCGCAGATAAATTAAAGCAGTAAAAATCTGCAGTATCTAATTATGGCCGATCTCCCTTTCATCTGCCTGGGTACTTGTGACCCCTTTACTGTAATTCTTGAGCGCTCACAATGTTGATCAGAGATTTTCAATAATTCAGCTTTAAGGGTCAGCTCCTCAGCTCTGTAAATCAATGCATTTTCCTTGGCTCTGGAGCTAATCAGAAGGGAAGGCTGTTTCCTGGTACATCTGAGAAACTGGTCTTCAGGTACTGCAGCATTTTTGGCTTGGAAGTTCATGAGCTTTGTTTTTCGTTGCTGCTTAAGGCAGAAAGAAGTTGCAAAACTAAATGCAAAAGAGAAAGGAGAAGGCAATGTGTGGAGACTTGGTGCCTCTATTTAAGAAAGAGGCAGAAGTGAATGTCCACAAAATTTAAATCAGATACTGAAGCACGACACGCAGTGAATGGCTGCTCCTTTGCCAGGACCGTGGATACCAAGAGCATGCCCCAAGTGCAAGTTAAGCAAAAGCCATAATATTTTCTCTTTTGGAAAACATGGCATCTTTTCTCAGCACTTGCTTGGCTCCACAGAGAGGCGATTAGCTGAGAAAAACAGGAACTTATGGGGAGATGCCAGCTTTTATTTGTTACAGGAGGTTAAAGGTTCCCTAAAGCACAAAGGAGCTTTTCTTGCTCAGACAATCCCGTCACAGCGCGCATCAGCACAACTGAAGCCTGCAAAGCTCAGAGCAGTCAGGAGAGATCTGGTGAAACCCAAAATGAAGTTTTTCCAAACACTCACTGGCTTTTACCCCCACTTCACTGTTCAGCCACAGCACAGAAATGTACTACAGATCAGCCGTAGCCCTGGTTTCTGTTAAAGTGAAGCACAGCAGCTCACACCGTCCTGCTGCAAGTGCAGAATCCCCAAACTCCTTCCAGCATAAAGCCTTTCTTGTGCTGCGCAGTGATTAATAATTCTTATTGTATCTATTGTGAGTTGGTGCAATTCCCTCCCCCCCCCCACTGTTGCCTTCTGATCTGCATTTGTATCTTAGCTACTTATAGCTGAAAGGAAGGAATCTGGTAATACCTTCCTAAAACAGTGCCTGTGCTGTGGCTGCCCATTCCAGTGACCGAGAGCGGGGATGTTGGCTATTGGAAAAGAAAAAAGAACTTTTTTCCCAACATCCCAAGAGAATTAAAGAATTAACCTCATCATTAAGGTATTTCTTGTGCATTCCAAGTTAAAAGAAATAAAGGAAAAAAAGGGGGGGGGGAACCTGAGGATCTGAAACTGCCTTTTGCCTAATCAATCATTCCCATTGGATTGTTGCTTTTAAAGCGCACTGTTATAAACAACAGATGGAGAAACAGCTAGAGCAAGGGCGGGTGGGGGATTGTCACCCTGGTGATGGGCATTTTCTGCTTGCACGGAACCAACCTCACCGTTGCTGTTTCAGGCCTGAGCAGCGGCTGTTGGACAGCTCACGGCACACAACGATGGCTTCATCCCGGGCGTGCGTGGAGCCCCTGGGCCACGCGGGTGCCTGAGGCCGGCACCACGCTGCTCCCTGCGCTGCGGGAAGAAGGCTTTTCCCTGGGAGAAGGCACCTTAGCGATGGGCTGAACTTATGGGAGGAACCAGCGCCCTGCCAGGAGGAGATTCAGGGGCCCGTTGGGAGGCGTGAAGGGCCTGGTTTCAGTAAGGGCATGGCCAAAGCTTTCTTCAGGCTACAGAAGTTTCTCCGTCGGACGCAGTTTCTGCTCCTCTTCCTCACAGCAGCTTACCTGATGGCCGGCAGCCTCCTGCTGCTGCAGCGGACCCGCCTCATTATCCAGCAAGGTTCTCGTGGGGCCTCCGCTAGCCAGGCCCTGGCAGTGCTGGACGGGATGGCCAGGGCCGGGATCATGGAACCGCACCCGGGTCCCAGGCTGCTGGTGGGCATGGACACACTGCCGGAGCCGGCTCCTGGCCAGCGGCACAGCCCACGGTGGCTCGTGTCCCGCAACTCCGAGCTCCGGCAGTTGAGACGAAGGTGGTTTCACAGGCTCATCAGCGACCAGGAGCCCATGCAGACAGCGGGGTTCAAAGCGATGAAGCACACTGCTGAACACAAAGGTAAGGGATGTATCCCTGCCCCTGTGCTCATAAACTGCACCTCTTCTTGTTCCAGCACTTCAGCACCCTTTTGGCAAATAAATCCTTCCTCGTCTCCATCTAAACCTGCCCTGGTGCAGCTGGAGGCCATTTCCTCTTGTCCCATCCCTTGTTCCTTGGGAGCAGAGCCCAGCCCGCTCCTGGCTCCATCCTCCTGTCAGGCAATTGTAGAGAGCGATCAGGTCCCCCCGAGCCTTCTCCAGACTAAACACCCAGGTCCCTCAGCTGTTCCCCATCACACTGTGCTCCAGGCCCTGCACCAGCTCCATTGCCCTTCCCTGGCTCCACTCCAGCACCTCCATGTCTCTGTTGTAGTGAGGGGCCCAGAGCTGAGCACAGGATCCAAGGTGCAGCCTCACCAGTGCTGAGAGCCTCAGGTTAGGGGCCACATCTTTCCCTGCCAGGGAGGCTGGCAAATTCCATCAGTGCATCAAATGAAAACAGGAATTTGTTAAGTAAAAAGATGAACGTTTCCTGTTAGGAACACTTCCATGAATGGGGTGTTTCACACTGCTTCCCTGGCCTAGTTATGCCATCACACAGAAAGCAGAGGGATGGGGACTGGATCACTGATGTGATGTTCTGCTCTAAGACTTGGAGTCTTTCCATGACTCACTCATAGGACGTGACTTGGGGTATCCCTGGGGTCTGGTGGTGTGGGAGGGATGCAGGGAGAGCACCCTCTGGCTCCTGACACGGCTCTTAGGCCCCACACACCAAGTTTCTCTGCTGCTGGTTTGAATCCAAGTGCCCAAGTTTGAAGCCATCAGTGAAATGCAGAACATGCTCACTGGAGACGACTCCCAGCCCGTCAACAGTGTGCTCAGGGTGTACATCACAGCTTGAGTGTTCTCTGCTCGCACATTCACAATTACCAACGTGCAGGTCTTTGAATCTGCTCTTGTTTTGGTAATATTTTAATGTTTGATTTACTATTCCAGGCTCCAAAATCTCTATTAGAGTGCCTTAAAGTTTCCTTTTCTTGCAGATTATTTTATTGATAATGTAATGCTTCTTAGGTTTTCTCATCATATATTCTCTTCCTGTCCAAGCTCATGTTATTTAACTTTCCTGTGTTGTCATCTCAATACTGCTAAAATCAAATTTCCTTTTTCCTTCATATTTTAATGATAAAAGGTACTTATATACACACAATTGCTGTATAATCGTGGCACTCCACATCATCCTTCCAATCGCATATTAAAAAATGGCCTGGATTTTTATAGCGTTTTGTTCATGACAACAAAAGAGGCTTCACGTAGGATGCACTCTAAGAGAAATATTTGTCTTTCATATGCTAAAGCAAGGCAAATTTTAAGAGATTTATTTGCACCAGGGAGGAGATAGTTGGATGCGATAGCCAGCCAGTGCTGCCTAGTTAGGACTGAAGTTATCTTTCCATAATAGCTTTAATATAACTCTATGTACCCAAAGAAAATTGATTTTCTTAATATTTCTTTTCCATCATCTCATTATCAACTTGAGATTTTCAATAAACCTTGGGGGAAATCCAACATGATTTCTCCCGGTCTTTACCTCTTTGAAGAACACCTTCTCCTTTACTTCAGAGACTTGCAGGGCATTGCCACAGAAGGGAAGGAGCAGGAGCTGCTGCTCGGGGTGGCCACAGTCTGGCTCTCGGCCAGCTTTGAAGAGCTGGAAGAAGGGAAAATGCAGGTTTCCCTTTGGCTCGTTTCCACTGGACACTCGGGCTTACCTCTGCAATAGCACCAATGAAGCTTGGCACCAGCATCCAGGCCTGCAGGGTGGGCAGGATGTGATGTGCAGCCCCTGTGCAACTTCTGGTGGCAGGTGCCGCTGGATGGGTTTGTCCCTTTTCCCTGTGTCCATCCCAAGTACGCTGTCTAACTCTACTCTTGCACACAGGTACCTACGTGGGATGCTTCAGCGATGATTCGAGGGAGAGGACACTGAAGGGAGCTGTGTTTTATGACTTAAGAAAAATGACAGTATCCCACTGTCAGGAAGCTTGTGCCGAGAGGTGAGAGGGATTTTTTTAGGGCAAGTTTGTTCTTTTCTGAGTTTGAAATGGGAAAAGCATGCGCACATTAAACACACAGCATGCATGAAAACTGTGATTATCTCACACCTTCAGGCATGCCATAGCTCTGCCATGTTGCTTAAGTAGACTGTTTCTTTGCTGCCTAGTCTCTTTATCATAGCATGGTGACTGACAATATTTCTTCTGTTATCCTGGTCAAAAATTACTGTTTTATTAGATACTCTGTGGTCTGTAGGGCATTGGAACACACGTGGTGCCTGTCCCCAGGGCTGGCTGTGTCTCTGGAGCAGCATGACAGAAGCATGTGCCCTCATGGGGACAGGTATAAACACAAGAGCAGCCAGAGTGTCTGTACCAAGGGTGCCTGGGTTTGTTCCCTCAGGGCTTACACCTATGCGGGGCTGGCATACGGAGCAGAGTGCTATTGTGGGAACAAGCTCCCCGTGACCACCTCAAAACCCGAGGAGTGCAACAGCGAGTGCAAGGGCGAGAAGGGCTCTGTCTGCGGAGGGGTGAACCGGCTCTCGGTCTACAGGGTGGAGGAGCTGCGGGCAGGAGCCAGAAGACGTAAGTGGGTGTTTGTGTGACAGGAGGCAGGCAGCCTCTCCCAGAAACGATGCTGGTTCCATGGGGAACACACTGAGGTCAGACTCCAGTTTGAAACAGCAAAGGACAAAGGTGCCTGCTGGGCATTGCATCCATGCTGCTGGCCTAGCCCCTGGCTCCCTATGAAACAGCAGTGTGGTTCACTGCCTTGGAGCAGAGAGACATGCCAGGCATTGCTGCCTCAGGGCTGCCACATAGGAAGTTACTGTCACCAGGGAGGAAACAAAATACAGTGGAAGAGCAGCTGAAAACCCACTCCCTCTGCATCCTGTGGAGGGGCAAACCCACACTTGTTTAAGAAGCAACCCAGAAGTGTGTGCCTTATAACAGAGGGCAGAAAAGCACTCAGCCAATGCCAGCCTAAGCTCAGAAATGATCCTAAACAAAGGACTGCAGCAGGATAATAAGTAGGTGTTAAGTAGAGGAGGATAGTAAGTAAAAGGGACACAAGTCTCTTTCCTAGGTGAGAGACATGAAACCAGAGTTTACCCTTCTAAGGACTTCTGTCCTAGTTGTGGCTGGGATCTCTGTTTCATCTTGAGATGACAGTGCATACCCTACTTGTCATTCAATTAGGTACCGTGGGAGATACAGCAGATAAACCTTTGGGCCAACACAAAGCACATAAAATGCCTAACAGCTGAGCTGTCTTTACTTTTGGCAAGCTCACAAGATCTTACAATGTTATTTGCTGAGAAGAAGCACCAAGACCTTACGTTGTGCCAGTATTGATGGTACTTCACTTCTTCTTAAAGACAAATCAAGGTTTGCACAATAACCACCCAGCTACATATAAATTATATATCGAAGGTACATAAACCTAAATGGCTCGTGTCAGGCTGACAGGCACATTGGCAGGTTTCCCAGGACATGCATCACTGTTTAAATCTTAAGCATAAAATATATATACATCTTTCACAGAAAAAGAGTGTCATTTATTTTTCTCCTAAGCGCTAATGAATTAGTCATCAAATTAGTCTAGCCTGCAGCTAGATTTGTATTTTGGTTGCCCTTAGTAATACCTGATATTTGACTGCGTGAAGAATCCAACTGACAAGCCCACAAGCTAGCTGAGAGGCCAACAGAAGCATTAATCACAATGAACAAGTACATTGGGAAGTAACACAGACACTGTCGCAACACCTGTGATGTGCACGATGCCATGCAGAGAACAGATCTCACAGAAGGCTCCTGTTTGCACAGACCACATCTGGTAGCATCTCTACTCAAACCTTCCCTGGGTTTGGCGGCTCCCAGCTCCATGAGCAGCACAAACTGCACAGCTCCCATGCCAGGACTGTGTCCTGTGTCATGTTAAACACAGTGAAGCTCAAAGCCTGAAGCTAATGCCCTTTGCCTCATGCTGGAGAATCTGGGCCCTTCTGCCCAGAAATCCTTGCACAATCAAAATTCCCTTCAATACTGCAACTCTCGAGTCATCCAGCACATTTCCCACATCAGTTCTGATAAGTGTTCTTTAAGGTATCAAGTGGGTGCATATCAGAAGACCCAAATTCACTCCCAAATCCCTGTTGAGTCATGTTAGGCAAATTCTGTCAGTAGAGTTAGCATAGAGTGATGAAGTAAAAGCATTTTCCACCTTTGTAAAGCCAAAACCAAATCCCAGGAGTTACAGAACCACTGAACATGCAGGCTCTTTTCTAAGCACCCGCACCACACCATTTCCTCCATTACCATCAGTTCATCTGTGCTGATGAGCAGCCTCACTGGGGCAGGAAGCTCCCACACAGCACCACCTGGTTCTGTCCATTGCTCTCTCAAGCAGGAGGGGATTGGTACTGCTGCTTGTAATGAGCATTAGGGTCAAACCCTGACTTCAATCACAGCGATGCAAAACACCGGGCAGTTCTGCCAGGCTCCATGGCACTAACACAGGAGCAGGGCAGAGCAGAGCAGAGCAGAGGCCAATGCTGAAGACCTGAAGCAAGCCCTTCTCCCCCAGCAGCTTACAAAAGCCTAGTTTGGATTTCGAAGGCTGTAGCAAACACCCTTGGCCTGAAAAGAAAGTGAGTGGGAAGAGAAGGGATTGCTCAGCAGCAGCAGATGTGCAGGAAGGTGGGTCCCTGGCAGGGGCTCAGGATTCATTTAAATTCCATTCTTTTTCTGTTGCAGATCATGGGAAGCTTTGTAGATTTTTATCGGGGCTTTTAAGTCTTTCAGGGGAAAGCATGTCTTGAAAAGAAGCCTGGGACCTACAAACAATAGCAATGCCCTCCGCTGGTGGAATGCAATCTAAACCCTTTGCTGCAGCCCAGCTTTCAGTGGTTTGTACAAAGCCAAAGGCATGTGCTCCTTTCAATACCACAGGATTTGCAACACAGTTTTCTAGCGTATATCGTGGTTTCTCAGATTCTACAGCATTTGGAAGACACAATTTATTTCATTATTTTTAGCTTCTGAACCTAATATTGTTCTTTGTGAAAGAGGCAGGATACTAAGGACGTTGTTTTCTCAAGAGAAACCTATTTCATATCCCTGCAGGGAGGAATGTTATCTATCGAGGATGTTTTAGAGCTCCAGCAAATTTAACAGACACCTTTCCAGCCTCTTTGATTCAGCCCAATTTGACGGTGGAGATGTGCTCTGAATTTTGCTCCAAGAAAGTAAGAACGGTTCTCATTTCACATTGTTTTTCTTTTATTATTTTAAATTTTAATCTACTAAGGGAATAGCAGAGATTAGTGCCTTAGAACTTTGAATTTGTAAATGAGTTTCTAAAGCACAAAGCTCATCATGGTAAATAGCCAGTGATGTATCTGGTCCAGCTGCTCTCCTGAGTGGGGCTGGTGGGATGGAAAGCCATCAGAGTGATGCCACTAAGTATCACACACAGAAAAGCCATTCTAAGCAATGAGTAGCAGCCATGAGGAAATTGATGCCATTTCCATGTCAAACTCAAAACGAGTCCAGAGACAGATCTGATCCTAGGGAAGGCCTCAGCAGCCCCAGTGCCCTCCAGAGAGCAAAGTGGAGCCCCTGTGGCTCCAGGGTAGAGCGAAGCAATCCCAGTGCCCTCCTGGTGTAGACCTGGGCTCCCCACAGGCAGCAGCATGCATGGCCACAGGGACCTGGAGGATGTAATGTGAGGTATCTACACACAGTTTTTACACCAGTGTGTAACTGTGTTGGCTAGGAACGTGAGCCACTCAGATAAGCACACTGAAAGCAGGTGGGCTGTCCTGGTACTTTAATACAAATGTGTGTATTTCCACACCAGAATTTATACCATTTTCACTATAACCTATGTCATTTAGATCTAATTTATTTTAATTTAAAATGGAACCATTGTAGAACTTCATGTCAACATATAAGACTACCAGAAAGCAAAGAATAAGGTCAGTTGTGTGTCAGCTTTTGGACAGAAGGCAAGAAGGACATGCCAACACCTGCTGCCCTAGAGCACTCTCTTGGCTCAAAGCAGCGCCTCTGCTCATTCTCCACACTTATCACAGAGTAAGACCGTGGATGTAAGAACTGAAGGAGTTTGATGGACGTGGGGATCCTCACAGAAGGGAACGTTCAGCTCAGGGCAGCCTCTGCTTCAGTGGCTCTTGTGGTTGGTTCCCTTCCTCTCCATCCCATAGGGTTTTGTTCTGAGGAGAGTCCACTGTGTGGTCAGATTCAGCCTGCAACCACATCCAACTTCATGCACTAAACTGAACATTCAATTACTTTATCTTTTAGCATCACAAAGCTGATTAAAACTATTAAGGCATGAACAACAAATCTTAATCATTAGGTAAAGCAGGAAAGCTTTTCCCAGTCAACATCCACTCTATAGCAGCTCACCAGTGTTTTACACATGCATGATGGGATTAGCTCTGTGCAACTGGTTGCAGTAATTCACTCACATACCATGTATATAAACACGCACACATCCATGCATGAATGTCAGGACATCAGGAGCAATTATGTCCAAGTTCTGCTGTTAATCTATTGTTTAATGGTGGGAAGAAATCTTGACCTTTGTGTCAGTTTGCCCAAATGTAATAATTATATCAATATTTACTGATGAAGTGCAATTGATGATTTTCAATCTGGGAGAATGGCATGAAATACCTGGAGAAGCTCAAACACAAGGTCAGTGGTTTTAAGCACAATCATGCCTTTTTGGTGTGGGGAGATGTCTGTTCTGAATGAGTGTGTTTCAGAGGTAGAGCTCCTTCAAGGTTTTCTGGCCATGCAGTCAAAAAGTGAAAGCATCTGAATGACTGAAAAGGATATGAAAAAGACCACAACCAAAATGTACCACTTCAGCCTGACTTTCGAACAGAACTTGGCTAGAGGAGAGCAGCAGGATGGAGGAAACTGTCCATCTCTGCAGAACAGCTAGTGCCTTTCCAGAGCTGGGATCAATGCCTATTTGCTTGATGAAGCTTGTGTGAGAAGGCCATGAGCAAACCAGATATTCTAAAGGATTATCTGAACAGACTCCTGCAGAGAGGGCATGGGGAGGGCTGCAGAAATGACAGCACAAAGAGGAAAAGGTACTGAAGGAAAGTGAAGAAAAGGTTTGGCACCTCTCTCATTTATTCCTTCCCTAAAGTGGTGCAGGTAACACATCACCCCCCTGCCCCACAGCCCTGCTGGACCCCATGGCATCCTTTGGAAAGCAACTATTAGGAAGTATTTCCCTACAAAAGGGTTGACAAGGACTTCCTCCACTTCAGCAGCACCAATTACACATTCACAAGTCCAGTTATTACACACAGATTTGTGTTTCAACTCTAGATACCAGAAAAGGCCCTAATGTGACACTACAAGCATTTGTCCCAACTTTGGATCCTTTCCTTCCAAAATAATGCGGACAGCTTCCTAGCCAGTAGCAACACACTCCTGAAATCAGGAACCCCAGTATCTGAATGCCAGAGACTTTGCACACTTGGACATTACCAACTCCTGGGTGCTTTTGCTTTTCTTTGTAAAGCAACACAGAGCGCAGTAATTTGCTCATTTCAAACCAGAGCAGCTGCTCTGAATTCCACATGCAGCTACGCATCAACAAAAGACTCCTGGGACCAAAATCCCAGGAGAAAGTGGAATTCACACAGAGGGCTTCCAGAGCTCCGTTTAGATATTGTACGTCTTTTTTAAACACAATAAACCAAGGATAGGTGGGTCAGAACCTCCAGCGGTGTGGGCACTCACAGCCTCCCACCACACTTTACTCAGTGCACGTGCTGCCATCACTGGAACCATGCAGCTCTGGGCTGACCAGCACTTCTGCAGGCACAGGAGCACAGGGCAGCGCTTGCTGAGGTCTCTCTGCAAAGCCTCTCGCTCGCAGGGGTCCCTGGGCACAGGTACATTTCTATTCCAGGCTGTGTGTGGGGGCCGGGATGTTTATTTAATTTCTCAAGTTGAGAAATGCTGCTTCATTGCAAAGGGAAAACTCCCGATTGCAGGCAGAAACAGCCCTGGTTTGCTCTTGGATCAAATCTGTGTATAGTTTCTGACAACATCATATCTCATTCGCTCAGCAAATGTTGGCTGTTTGGGCACACATGTGTTGTATTTGACTCCTTATCAGAGGATGAACATGTGGGAAAGAGCGAGAGATAAGCTGCTCAGCAGTCCTGTCACACACTCCCAGGCTCCAAAAGACTTCTAAAAGACAAAAAGTGCAGATATGGAAGTGGAATTGAATACTCTACACTCAAGTAACCCCAAACATCCCTCAGGCATCCTGTGGCTGCCCCAAGCCTGTCCCCACAAGCCTGCCCTAGGGACCCTGGAAACCCAGGGAAAACATCCCCTGTCCTCTGGTAAAGAGGAAAACACAGAACTTGAGGGGCAGTTCCATCAAAGTAGTAAGTGCACTTTTCCTAGTGAGACACAAGCAGTCACTGCTTTCCAGCACACCTTCCCCTCAAAGTTCCCTTAGCTCCCATCAGTGCCAGCCCAGTCCCACTGCCCCACCGCCTCCTTAGGAATTACCTCCTTGCAATGAACACTGCCTGTGACTACTGTGTGGTTGTACATCTTACACCCTGCCCATGCACCTGTCACTTGCAGCACTTAGCCTGGATTTCAGGTGAGGTTTCCCTACCTAGAAACAAGGTAGAACCTTCCCCTTCAAGCACTGCAGGTCCCCTCTGCCTCTTCTGGCACAGCCCCACGCTCACCCTCAGTGGGGTCCCTCTGAATATATGTGCCAACAACTACTTGGAACCACATTTCTAAGTGGCTTTTCCAGAAACATACACAGCAGCTCTCAAAGCCTCTGCCAGCCCCTCTGTGCATGTTCATTTTCTGCTAGCTGGGAAGAAGTCACACCAAGACATGTACTTCTTTATGGCTTGACTCTTTCTGGTTTTAAAATGGCATTTAGTCAGTGGGTCTAAATTCCCTCTTTGCTTTAATTCTTTAAGGGCAAGCTTCCTCTACGCAAACTCTGGCAAATGCAGGATAAGGCAAATCTGTTAACAGCAGAGTCCTCAGTTTGAGGGAATGTAAGTAGAAGTTTAAAAGACAATCCAATTCAAAATGGGTGAAAATAAGAACAACTTCTCCTACAGTGAAGTTTTGCAGATGGAATTACATACTAGGTGCTACAGGAATATTATAAATTTACAGTTTCTGAATAATTTAAAAAATTCAGAATATTTTGACTTCTCATGCTTTACGAGGTTTGTGTCTGAAAAGCGCTTTTAAAGCAATTGCAATCTGAAAGGCACTAGCAGCCTAAGCGTGAGCTTTACAATGATTTATCAAACATCGCTTTGATCTTGACAGTGGACTTGTGAAGATTTATTTCTCTTTGCATAGCAGCAGCATTCCCCATGGGCTGTTGATGTGGCATTTACACACTGCTCTGTTTTCCCCCTTCCGCAGGAGTTTCCCTTGGCAGTGCTCCGAGCACAGGAGTGCTATTGCGGCTATGCCACCGGGCGCTTCTCGCTGCACAATGGGGCGGATGCGCTGCTCTGCAGTGGGCTGCACAATGCCAGCAGCACCACTAAGGGACAGTACTGCCTGGTCTATCAGACCCCAGTGCAAGGTAGGAGCACCCGCCTTGCCAAGGCAGAGCCAGCACTGCTGGACGTGGCCCCTGCACCCCTCGGGCTGATCTCTGTCTAGAGGCTCTTTGAGGAATGGAGAGAATAATTCACAGTTCATTCCCTGGCTTCGTTGAATCACCACAGAGGGTCAGAACTGGCCCTCATTCTACCCTTGTTTCTGTTGGCAGGCTAAGAAATAAGGTTAGGGTTTATGAAAGCACGGTAGGCTGTCATAAAGTATCTCCAAAGTATGGAGACCAGGCATCCAGCCCCTGTGGAGATGGACACAATAGGGCTCATCACTACTTTGGGCCCTTTGAAGAGGACACAGAATGACAGGACATTAGGAGACACAGCTAGAGGTTTAACTGAAGCAGCTCCTTCCAGTAGGAGGGGTTTCTCCTGCATTATAAAACTGCAATTTCCAGGTGTAATGGCATATTCAGGTTTCATTGAAAAGCCAACCTGCCAGGCAAATAGCCCCTAACAAACAGGCATCAAGGGGCTTTCATCATAACTTGCTAGCAAGTACAATGGTTTGCCGCAGCTCTTTCAAACGAGCATTGCCTAACACAAAACCAGCAAAAACCTCTTCCGAGGATAATCTCTCTGGCCTCTTACTGCTGAATTAATTTTGGGAAGTAGCTGACTCACAACCGGACTCAAATTGATATCCTATATTCGCAAGAGAGAAAAGAAAGAAGCAATAAAAGCCGTAATCAAGAGCTGTCAGGGAAATTATTAAAAAGCCACAGTGCTAACAATGAAATATCTTCTGTACTCGCAGACACCCGCTGCACGGACAGGAAATTCTTAACCACCAAATCCAAAGTGTTCGTTGCTTTGTCGAGCTTTCCTGGGGCTGGGAATACGTGGGCTCGCCATTTGATAGAGCATGCCACAGGATACTACACAGGGAGCTATTACTTTGATGGAGCCCTCTACAACAAAGGTACTGTATCCACAGGGATGTGGCACACAAAGTACCTCTGAGACACAGAGCTTTGCTTGCTCTGGCATCCTCCTGCTGGGACCCAGCGGTGCTGCCCGCCTCAGCACATTGGTAGAATTCAAACCCGTGCCTGGAACAAGCCATCACTCAAGGTGCTGGCAGCAGGAGGGATGGCTCCAACAGCTCCACAGGCAGCTGCTTTCACAGACCACAGCCAGAATGTGCAGGTCACCTGCATTGGTGCTGCTGAGCACACACACACAGAGCTCCCATCTAAAAGACTGGTCCAAAAGACCAGCTGACTAAAATGTCAACTAAACCGAGCCTTGTGTAGCACAGAAAAAGGCACTTTAAAGTGTTACTGACTGTGCTGGCAGGGCCGCAACCTGCAGGGGCACGGTATTCAGCAAGCACAAGCAGTGGCCCTGTGAAAAGCAGCCCCCGTGCACTGAGGTGCTGCCTGCTTCTCCCCAGTACAGGAAAGCCAGGCTCCTGTGCACATCCCGCTCAGACATGGGTTTGATGGGCTGGTCCTCCCACTGCAGCCTTACACCACTGTCGGGAGTGATTTAGAGTGTGAAAGGTACAGGCACATAATCAAGTGGAAAAGCCAACAATCCTGTCTTGTAAAACAGGTTTCAAAGGAGAAAAGGACCACTGGAGGAGCAGAAGGACCATCTGTGTGAAAACACACGAGAGTGGGAAGACAGAGATTGAAATGTTCGACTCAGCCATCCTGCTGATCCGGAACCCGTACAAGTCACTGATGGCGGAGTTCAACAGGAAGTATGCAGGGCACCTGGGCTATGCCACCGACCGCAACTGGAAGAGCAAAGGTAAAACATCACCCTGGGGTGGGCTGGGGGGACACTGCTGCTTCAGACAGCTTCAAACCCAGCACACTGGGAGGGGGAGTGCACCGGGACCAAGCAAGCCCTGCAAACATTGGGACTCAAGTCCCACCACAGCCAAGCACAGTCCCCAACATGCTCAGACCTGCACTTGGGGAGTGCCTGGGGTCTTGCTGCACGTCCAGCAGAAAACATGTCCAGATCCAACATCCCTGTGTACAGCCCATTTGCCAAGCTATGTGAGGCGAAGAACATTTGCCCCTTCAGTATGTAATAAACATGAGAAGTCTTATCTAAGATTTGGAGGATTCAATGGAGCATGACATTTCTTGAAGGAAATTTTACAGCACTGCACAGGTGCCACTGCACTGCAGATAAAGAAGGATAATAGCGATAAGGGGACTTGAGATTCAGTGTTCCTTGAACACACAAAAAGACTTCAGAATATGCCTGCCACGCTTCATGCATTTGACTGGCAAGCTGATAGTGTGACTGTGATTTCCCCACTGAACACGGCTGCATTCAGACAGCAGCAGAGGAGGGATTCCGCTTGCATATCTCCTCATGCATATTTTAGGCATTACAGCTGTGCCTTGGCAAACCACACAGCACAGGGCTGAGGGAGGCAGGGGAAGTGTTCTGTCTCACAGCACATTTCTTTCCCAAGATCATGTATTACCTTTCATCAGTCACAACTCAAAACCTATTCATCAAACCCAGACAAAACAGCCCTAAGTAAAAAGTCCAGAGGGAATAGCTTTCCCGTAGCAATTTGTAGTTTGCTGTACTTTTCAGCCACAAGTGCTCTTTGTCCAGCCCAAAAGCTTTAGCTAGGACTATTAGGTTATCATAAACTGCAAATGGAGACTGAGGTATCATTAACGGTAGGCAAAGGTAGGAAAATAGTTTAGTAAATCCTGTCCCTGTGATCATGGCAGGTGATCCGAGATCTTTCCCATGCACCAGGCATAGATGAATCTTCTGAATGAATCCTATTCCCCAGCATGCACCCATCCAGCACCACCAGACCATCCCCAGTAACACCCGTTCTGTTGGACAGGTAAGGTTTAGAACACCACTGCAGCATGGCTAACACTGTCTCCTTTCCCTGGTTTCCCGGTGGTGCAGAGTGGCCAGATTTCGTGAACAGCTATGCTTCCTGGTGGGCCTCCCACGTCCTGGACTGGCTCAAGTACGGGAAGCGCCTGCTCATCGTCCACTACGAGGACCTGAAGCAGAGCCTCATCCCCAAGCTGAAGGAAATGGTGGAGTTCCTGAACATGACGGTGACAGAGGACAGACTGCTCTGTGTGGAGAACAACAGAGATGGGAACTTCAAGCGGTCTGGCACTAAGCAAAAGGATTTTGAGCCATTCACGCAGGAAATGAAAGATCTTATCAACAGATACATCCTGACAGTGGACGAAGCCCTGAGGGGAAGAAACTTCACAGGGCTGCCCAGAGAGTACGTGCCGAGATGATAGCCTGGTGGCACTGAGTGCTGAGCTTACAAAAACAATCATTTTTTCTTACAAAAAATAAAGCTAAACCCCTCCCACAAAAATTGTAATAAAACAGGAACAGAGCTTGACAGTCATTAAAGATACTTGTGGAGTCTGCTGAGCAGTGCAAATTCTCCCACTCAAGGGTGTTCTTCAGAGCACTAAGTGCTTCAGAAAGCAAGCAATGAAGGATGGAAATTGGGTTATAAACCAGGGCGAAAAGCTGTTAGTGTCTACCTGTGTGTGCCCCTCCTGCACCAAGAGCTCAGAACCTCACTGGGAGCAGAGCTGCTTCTGCTGTGGACATCCTGCCCTGCTGCCATCACAGACCCAACAGGGGCCACATGGACTCCCACAGCACCGCATGGGACGTGGATGCACAGAAAGGGGGAGGGAAAAGACATCTGAACACTGATGGACAGATTTCATCTGAGCATTTAAGGAAGTTGCTTTCTTCCAGTCCAGCCCACGAGCTTCCCCCTGGGCTTTTCTGGTCCGGTTACCTGCCACAGTGGAGGCAGAGGTGCAGGGGGAGAAGGTGCCTGTGTGCTGGGGAGGGGGCACTTCAGGACCCACCTCAGGCTTCCCTGCACGGCCAGGGCCATGTGTGCTCTGTGGGGAGGTGGCAGCCGCAGTGTGAGCCCATGGAGAGGTGACCTGAGACCTGTAGGGCAGAACCTCAGCATGGCCCAAGGTGGGCTGGGTATTGCCAGTCCTAATGAGACCCCAGACCTGGCCCCAGGGGCATGGAGGAGGGGTGGGAGAGGAGGGACTGCCCCTGTGCCGAAGGCTCAGCACAGATTCCTGCACCTCCATCTCCGTCACCAACCACAGTGAGTGTGACAGCCACATGTGGTCTGTGACTCCCTGGGTTCCCTGTGGTTCACTTCACCCTGTGCTCTGCAGAGGAGTCTGGCCTCTTGGTCCTGCCGTGAGGCAGGGGCCACTGGAGCAGCTCAGAGGTGGTCAAACCACCCAGCCAAAATGGCTGCCCTGCTGCCAGATGCTTCTGTTCATGTGAAATAAAGGATTCCTTGAAAACTTGAGTGAAAAATATTAGTTTTAATAAAGCAACAAGTTTGTATAAAGGGAGCTGGGCTTCCTCTGCGTGTGTATTATTGGTGCTTTGACCATGTATTCATTCCTTCTAATGTTCACTCAGAACAGAGAGGGACAAAACCTTCTGCAAACTGTTTTAGCCAGTACAGATATTGGACCAAATTTTACTGTGACTTCTCTGCTTCACACCAGGTCAGGAGTGACACCAGCAATAGCTCTGCTAAAATCAGCCAATTAAATCACATTTGGGACTGTCACACTCTAAATGTCTGTTGACATGGTGAATGTTCAGTTTTATTGGGTTATTTCTCCCCCTGCATCCATGTTAATGAAACATAGGGGCAGATGAAGGCAACTACTAAAGAATAAAGACAGTTCCCTGTGAGGCAGGTTTCCTACACTCAACAAGCTCTGCGCTTATAACACTGAGCTTTAATTAAGCAGGATGTTTCAGTCAAAAGAAAGAAGCTATCATGTCAATAAAAGCCATGTTGACGTTCACTCACATTTCCCTGATTTTGTACCCAAAGGCAGCACATTAGAAACAGGAACATGCAATGCCCTCGAGCTGTCAGTTTTCTCCTGGAAGTTAAAACGATGATGAGTCATGAGCAGAACGAGAATGAAACAGAGATGCTGCATTTGAAAAGAGAACAGTTTAACACTTGAATTTTCCAAACTGAACAAAGCTGAAGTCCTGGAAAACTTTTACACGTAGGTGGGAGTCAACCTCTCCCCATAGAGAGACTGGGTCAGTATCTCAGAGATCTGCTTGCTCCTCAAGAGCACTTATCTACGGAGGGAGAAGAAGTTAAGCTGTAGTAAGAACAGAAGGAGTAATAGGCCAGAAAATGGTTTTGCTTCCTGGAAACACTGCAAAATAAAGCCTTTACAGCAGTACTAAAAAAGCACGAACGTCATCACCAGCCTCCGTACACAGTTCAGCCACTCTGCACTGCTTTATTAATTTTCCATTAAATTCATTTCCACTAAAACCTATTATTCACTGCTAAGACCAAGCTACTACTCTACTACAGCAACATTAACCTCCATAAAATAATTAAAGGATGGATTATCAGCATGAGACCTTATGTGCCACCTCTCTGGAATCTAATGTGTCTTTCAATGGCCTGGAATATAATGAGATGTTCAAATATAGAAAGATGAGTTACTGCTTTCCTCAGTTGTGGCATTTATTCAGCCAGAAAGAGCCCACTTTTCAACTGCATTACTTATAATTTACTTTTGACCCTGGTAGTTATGAGCAATCTTTAAGGAACCAACCCTTTGAATCTCCTTTTTATATTGGCATTTAATTACTCCAACAGATTTCCAGATGTACAAACTGTAATGGACTCTAAATCAGCTCTTCCCCTTTGAACCGCTGCACCTTATAGGAAGGCATTTTTTAGCCTTCATACTCAGACCAGCAAATCCCTCTCTCTCAGCATTTGCTCCTGTTCCTTACAGCATCTATTTACCTTTAATTACTGGTTCTTGGGTCAGAGGTTTCCCCTGTGGCAGTACTCAGCCCAGACACTGTAGCCAGACACAACCCACAGGCCTGGCCAAGGGTACTACAATGCTATTTTGGTGCAAATACAGGAGCTCACACACACATCATCATTCATAGCTGCATAATTTTGACCAAGCCGTCTGTAATAGCAGCATAGAGAAGAATGGCTGCTCTTAAGCCGCATGAAATGGTGTCAAGCACTGCCATAAATGAAGAAATACGATAAAAGTGCATTATTAAAATGAAATGTTTAATGCAATAGTTCGGGTGGTGTGATAGGCCCAAGACTCTTAAATGAAATCTGTTCTAATTGATGCTATCATTGCATCAGGCCAGTCCCTCTGCCCACACCACAGTGCTGCATCCCTTCTCTCATCTGGAGCCAGCCTATGCTCTCCCTGCTGGGGAAGGGAGGCCACAGGCACCATGTTGGCTCCTGCCCACCTGGGGACACCAGGCGGGACTTTCCTGAGGTTCAAGGCTCACCAAAGCCTTGGCTGAGCAGCTCCAGTCCCACCCCATGTGCCTGTTGCTGCTGCTGCCTTCCAACAGTGCCACCCATGAAGCCTTAAGGCTTTCGGCAGCAGACACGATGCAATTGCAGGCTCTTATGGTTACTGAAAAGGAGAATCATTCTCTCCTGTGGACCATAGTGGAGAGATCTCTCAAGGTCAGTTCTGCACCAGTGGGGTGGGTCAGAAGACATACTGGTGCAGTTCCTGTGGATAAGCACTGACTGGATTACAAGCAATTATCATGAAACCACTGCAGAGGCAGAACAAATGATCCCAGCCTTTGGATTTCTAAGATATGTTGAATGTCTGCATTAACCTTTAATGCCTCTAAAATAAAGCACCAAGCACTGCCTAACAAAATCATACAGCTCATTTCATAGAAGCAAATTTGTGTCACAATGGATGAAAAACACAGAGAGGGAAATGATTTAAAGGAAACACCTTGCTAATGACAAGAACATTTCTCTGACGAGTAGGGTTATAAAAGAGCAGTGTGAAGTAAAACTGCATCCTTCATGAAGCATCAAATACACTGGAAAAGAAACCAAATCTTCCACGCTGGCTTCCCTGTTAAAGTGATGCTCTGGAAAACTGTCAGGTGCTCGTGGGTATGTGTGTATGTGACCACACCAGCGGCTGGCACCACAACCTTGGCTCATCCAGCCACACCGGGGAGGCACAGCACCGCACAGAGCACCCAGCACCATGCAGAGCACACAGCGTTGCAGGGCACAGAGCAGCCACTGCGCTCCTACGCTGGAGTTTGTGGGGTAGAACACTGTGCAGAACGTTTGTTTTCATCAAAACTGTATTTCTTTCATAGTCACTCATTTAAATGGATTCTGCTGTGCCTGTTTTATGCCTCTCTCCATTCCAGCAGTGACTAAATTAAGCTTTGAAGTTCAGTGAGAAAATCCTAATGGCATAAAACTTCAATGCCATTTCCTGAACCCCAGGGAATTAAAGAAAGGGGGAGAGAAAGAGAAAGAAAAGAAACCCCTTTTCTCCTTTATTGTTTTCTACAACTTGATCCTGAAATGACAGACTTGGAATATACCCTTACAGCCTCACTTCATGCATTATTCATACATACTAAACCATGTAAATATAGTATTAAAAGGTTAAAATAAAACTCCTCTCCTGTACACGTTACAATTATTTAATGTTATGACACAGCAACTTACGTCATTAATATTAAACAGCAGATAGTGGAAAAAAATTACCCGAAATGAGCATGTACTTTTCTCCCCAGGATGTAACATCTACACATTGCCCACAAAACTGGCAGGCTGCAAATGTGCAGAAGGCTTTCCAGAAAGGAGGGACAAATTCAGTGCTTTAATTTTGCGTACAACTGTGTAGCTGCCAGTTTCCCCATGACTAAGTATGGAGTCTGTCAAAACATCTATTTGCAAGGATTTTCCTGGCATGGCAATAGTCTTAGGGGATCAAGTACCAGCAGTATTTCAGTTTTCAGGAATAATGGTGACAATTTAGTCTCAATCAGATGATAAATTAAGGGTTTGTATTCAGTTACTACAATAATAAATAGGATGTACATGAGCCTGGACTAATTTAAGCCTGTGTCCCCCTGGACTGCAGAACATGTGTACAAGTGCATGCCACATGAGAACCTGGAGGTGCTGTGAAGCTCACACACAATACTTGTCCCAAGGAGCACGTCTGCTGATGGAGAAATCTTTTTTCAATCATTAATGTGTCTTATTACCAAAAAAACACCCACATTTTGGGTCTTCTCCCCCACAGAAAACTTCCCTGGTGTAAACCAAGCTCAGCCCAGCCCCTGACCCCAGTACAGTACAAGGAGGGGTCGGAGAGCCAAAAGGATGCTCCCTGAAGAACATGTATGGATTGTAGGCAGCCTATTACATTACTTGTTTAATGGCACATTCAATGGCACCAAGAAGGTCAATCTGGTGTAAATTAGAAAAAACTGCCTTTCCTACTCAAGGTACAGGGAAGTTAACGTTAAGATGAAATTTACTTTCAAACCAAATGGTAGCATCAGCCCTTTCATTTTCCAGTCTGCTAAGGTCAATTTCAAATGTTTAAGTTGAGCTGTATTAGTTCAGAAGGCCAATAAAGATGCATTTGCAAGACTGAGTTTCTCCTATAACGTCAGGATCCTCAGCACAAAAGAGCATCCCAGCTGCAAGAAGCATTTCAACAGCAGCTCAGATTATCCCATCTATTGCTGCAACCTTGAGACTGCAAGTTTTCCTGTGCACAGCATCACTCACAGCACCCTCCAGTGACACTGAGTCCATCACTGCAGATGGGCACTAATGTGTACAGCATCAGGCACGTTATGAGGGTCAGGCAGCCCACCTCAGCCCATCTGGATCTGTTTAACCCAGTGTCAGCTCCTCTCCATTCAGTCCCTCACATTTAAGCCAGGGGTCTCTGGAGTGATTTACACCGCAAAGAAAAAATGCCTTGGAGCATCAGCAGTGTGATACACACACAGCAGGAAGAAAAGGTTTGTGTGAAGGTACTCACTTTTCATTGCCTCAGCGAGAAGAGTTTACTGTGAGATTACATTAAAATTAACTATGATTAATTCCCAGGTTCCAGTATGAAATTTAATGGCCATTTCCCAACCTGCTTAGTCTATAGCAACTCTGTTCTCAGCTCCTGACCATCTCCAACATGCATACAAGAAAAGCACACAAAAGGGACACTAACAGCTTGTGATTAAAACCTTCATGGTCTGCACAAAGCATGTGTGGTGAGTACACATAAAACTGCTGATTGCGAGAGTCCAAGTTGCTGCTATACACAAGTGAGCTGGGAGGGAGGAACAAAGTAGTAAGGACAGGCTGCACAACCTACCGAGCCCCTAAAGACCCTGGCATGGCTGTGGATGGAGCAATTCCCAACACTGCCTTGCTATACAGTGGGAAAAGCCATGGAAACTGAAGGAAATTGCATACCCAAATGCCACTGGAACAAAAAGAACCACCCATGAGGGCAGCTCAGCCCCCTTCGAACCTGGAGACACCAACCAAAAACTACTTGAAACCCAAAACACCTCTGCAAATTCTGTGCTCTCTTGGCAATGTCAAAGATACCTTTTCACTCACCACAGTCACCATTAAATGTCCTTACTGAAGGACCAAACAAGCCCAAGCTTTGCCCATGCATTCATTACTTCTAATATTCATGCAGAACAGAGAAGGACAAGACCTTCTGCCTTGGACAACTCTTTACCAGCTGTGAACAGGATTAATCCTAATTGCCAGGGACAGAAATCCTGTTAGGCTCTCCAGCCCAGTAATTTGATAGCACAGGATATTCCCCCAGGCTTCTAGGGTATTATCTAGTGCTTCGTTTACTGCTTCTGTGAGTTTTTTGTGGATGTCCATAACTAGCAAACAAGCAACTCTCAGGTTAATTACATTGCTAAGAAAGATCCATAAATATCATGGACCCTTCAGATCTCCCAATTCAGGTCACTCAGACATACTAGGCCAGTGGGAAGGTATCAGATACTAGATGCTGATAAGAACATCCTGCATCCTCCTCCTGCTCTGGCAAAAACTGCTTATAGAGAAAGGTCATGGCCAAAGTGTCCCAAATTAAGAAAATACACTGGGGGAGAGGGGTAGGGGAAACAAAAATACACAGTGACAAAGCAGCATCCATGGAAAAAGATTCAGATTAGTTCCAAGTTAGCTTTGCCATTTCAGTTTATGGTTGTCTGGTTTTCAAGCAACTGAAGGCGAAGCAGCACCCTTTCTGCGCCCATTTTCTTCCTCAGACTCATTACATTCGTGCACACACAAATTGTTCTTTCATCTCTCATTTAAAGTGCCAGCAGTGAGAGTAAAGAGATTAAAATCTCAAGTTCCTTCTGGGACAGGAAACAGAATCTTCTGCTGGTATCTACAGCAGCATTCAAATTAAGCTCCGAGCTCTTTTAAACATCAGGGTGTGTTACAAACACTTACACAACTTCTATTTGCTCTCCAGGCACAGCAAGATTCTTTTCAGTGTACTTTCTGCATTACTGGACCAAGGTCTGCTCATGTTTTATTTGCCATTGCTGTTAATGGCCAGTCAGAATTAGAACAAAGATGAGAACATCAGTGTGCGGTTCACTGGAGTCACACAGAGAACACTCTTGGTTTATAGGATAACCACAACCCGGGATCAGCACACTTCTTTCAAGTTAGAAAAGCCAAAACGCTTCATTTTAGCACACCCCAAGAGATAACATGCCAAGTGTAAACATGGCCAAGCTGCAAATAGCTAAAGCATTAGTATATGTGCAAAATACCTTTAATCAGAGCCATGCAGAGTGGAAGTTCCCAAACAACTTGTTTCCACAGCAGTTTAGGAGACTAATATTGCTATTTGCACTCAACTAATTTCCAAATATAAAACTAGGCCTGCAGCAACAGTATTGAGAAGTAAAAGTTACACAGTATCAGAACAATGGTCAATCCTGCCCAATTTATCTGTCCTAGGAGCACAAATAAACTTAAATAAAAAAAAAAAAGAGCAGAGTGAAAAATGAGAATGGCTTTTATTTAACTAATCCAAGAATTAATTAAGATAAAGATTTGCTGTCAGTTGTGAGCATCAGACACACACAACATTATTCTAATAGCAGCTTATTACATTATTTTTCTGCTAGAATGCAATATTGATTGGAAATCCTTGGGATGGAACAAATTGAATATTTGAGCAAATGTAACAACTGTTTACTTACAAACGCAGACACTTACAGTTTCATTTGAAGTGAGTTTACAGCCATTTCATTTCATTTCATTTGAAGTTCAAGGCGCTGGCAAAGAGGGGAAAACACAGCCACAGGTGAGATCCTGGCCTGTGTCACAGTGCATGGGAGGACCCAGCGCAGCCAACTCAACCAGCAGTGCTCCACTGGCACAGCATCTGCTGCACCCTGGACTCAGATTTCTGGATCCCATGGCTACAACTCAGTTGGTGCTGAGGGCTCAGGGCTTTTGCTTGTCCTCATTCAGTAAAACACTTCCCAAGTAGCTTGCAGAAGGGAAAAAAATAAGCCACACACATAGCAGGAGAGGAAAATTACCTGCACTTCTTAGCACATACATGAACCATGTCAGTCCTGACCCTGAGAACCATCCTTTGCCACAGCAGTACAACTTGGCCTTCGTGCCTGCTTTGATCAGCATTACTAAGAGCACAGGACAGCCTTCCTGCCTCCAGCGGGGCTGCCTCCAGGTCTGAAACCAGTCAGTGTGCATATTTTAATTGGAAACAATAGCACACACACTCTCTATGAACAATTTCCATTGTGTCAGCATATGCAGAAAGCTCAGGAGGCAGCTCAAGCCTCTGACAGTGCCTGTGTTCAAATTATTCCTGCTTTCTTTCATTCCTGTATTATTTATGTTGATTTAAATTTCACTAATATTACCAAGCCCAACTGGAGACCTCTAACTTAAACAAGTACCTGCAAGGCAGAAGGGGGTGGAAATTAATAGAACAGAACCACAATATACCAATTGGCTTATTTCACATGAGCTGTACCCAAACACACGTTTTGTTTCAAGCCCATCAGAGACCTGAAGATGGGCTTCTTTTTGTCCACAGCACACACAAAACTTCCTCCCCATTTCAACCTCGCTGTTGAACCTGGACAACCAACACAGCCCTGCACTGCTCAGGTGTTGGTCTCTGCCCTCTGGCTCCCTCATCACCAGGGCTTGGCTTGTAGGTGAGAACACAGCAAAGGGGAAATGCAAGGAAAGGCAGAGAGAGTGGATGGGTGCCCAGCACCCACTTCCAGCACGGAAGAAACCATTAGTAGGTTAACAAAGAGCAGCTCTTCACATTCCCAAGGATTTAGTCTTACAGGAAGTAAAAACCAGAAAAGAGCAAGCAGGTTTTTGGTAGCAATTTGCCTCAATGCAGGCTTTAAACCCCCAATTTATCTCTGTTGTTGCCAGCATTTATCTTAATCTGTTGCTCTGTCTCTTTCTTACTGTTAAGACTTCCCAGAAGGATACGGAGCTGATATACATAAAGAGCTGAATTCCAATTAGCGCAGGCTCTTGTTAATTTTTCCACACACACACCTAAACCACTTTAACTCACTCCCTTCTCATTGCTGAGCCCCTGGAGAAAATGCTCCTACGTATTTATTTTGTCTGTGAGTTGGTATTTGGCACCCGCCGTGGCTGTGTCAATGCCAGGCAGGTTTGCAAGCAAAGCCTCCATCTTCCACCTTCCCTGAAGTAAACCCTTCCATTAAAATGAGCAGCAGTTTAAATATTACCATGAGGTTTCCTGATTCAAACAATGTCCCAGCTGCACAGCACCTTGCTCTTGTTTAGATCAGCGTTGTAAAGAGAACACACAGTGTTAACTAAACACACACATTTGGTGTTCTTTCAGCACAACGTGCACAGGGCACATGAAAAGCACAGGTTTTCTGAAGAGGCGATATCTGTGGCATGCTTGAGCAGAGCCATGGGTGTGTTCTTAGGTGAGGACAGGATGAGCAGGTAACACCAGAGCAGCTCCCAAGCAAGGGGCTGCCAGGGACCCCTCTGCTCCCCCAAAGCCAGCAACGCCAAGCTTCTCAACGCTGCCAGCAAGGACCCACACCCTACCAACCCAGCAGGCACTCATCCAACCCAGCCAAGAACTCATTCAACACAGCATGTGCAGTAACAGCTAAATTCCCAAGCACGAACTACCTCTTGACAGCCACTGGAAGGTTTGTTGTGCTGCCCTTGTTAACCTGAGCCTTCGCTCGGGCTGAGCAACAAAGAAACGAAAACTTCTTACTTACAGAGTCAAGCCAAGACCCAAAAAACACACAAGAGCAAGAAGTCCTGCAGTTCTTCTGCTACTGAGGATGCTGAGCCAGCCCCAGGATCATGTTATCACCTTCTCCATCCCAGCACAGCTGCACAGGGTTAGCACCTCGTAAAGGAGAGGACCTGCCCTGGCTGTGAAGGTCACTGGGTTGTTCTCATCTCTGCAGCGCAGCTGGTGCACCAGAGCACAGGGGAACCATTTCCAAAGTGAATTATTCAGTTAATCCTGACTAAAAAGAGAAAGGGAAATAGCCCTCCCTGACGAAGGAGCAAAGGCAGGAGTGGGAACATTTTGGCATGGTGCTACTATGAATAACTCTTGCTGATACCTTTGTTAAGTCAGTGTCTTGTGGTGGTTGTAGCTCAAGCACTTTGTTTTCTTCACCTACCTCCATAGGTGTGATGTGTCCTGCCAAGGGGCAAGGAGAAGTACTTTGGGATGGGCACTGATGCCCAAGGGACCGAACACATCCATGCTGCTGGCTATAGGGGAGCTGGAGCCATGGGGGTCTGTGATGGGGGTCTGCCAGGGAAGAGAGGAGGAATTGCCCTTGCTGGTGTAGCTCAAGCACAGTGAAAGTCACCAGGCCCTTTCTGACCTGGAGATGGAACCCAAATACAGCTTTTAGTTTCAGCCAGTTTTGTTACAGTAGTGGAAACAGCCCTGGTCTCCGGAAGCAAACAAACCAATTCAGTCAATGAGGCCAAGCAGAGCTTTCTCTCCCAGCTTCGCTTTCTCCCAAACTAAAAACAGCCTTCTGAATTTTTTCTGTTACTGAACAATGATTTCTTTCTAAGAAGTCAGTCCAGAAATAACTTCACTGTGTCTGACAATCTGAAAGATAGGGACCCTCCAGGCTCTCCAGCATTGGTACACACTTTGCATCCCTCTTGTGTGCTGCTGACTCATCAGTCCCCTGTCTGAACTGCATTCAGATTTCATTCCTGCTGGTTTCCCCATAAAGTAGCACTTTCTATCTTCTGAGCTTCTGTTTACTCACTTAAATAAAGCAAATAAGACTGTACAAAAAAGACCATGCTTGTCCTCTTCAGCTTCAAAAATCTTGTTTCTTTTTATCTTGAAACCAGAATTCACCACATCACTGAGAAAGCCACTCTAAAGAAATTATACTTTTCCTTTGTGAAATCCTTATAGCTCTTAATTATTATGGCAATGTGAAAGCCATGAATGACCCTCCAGTTTCAGGACAGCCTGGTGTTTCCTTTTGGCAAGACCTGAGAGCAGAGCCCATGCAGCACCAGCTGCAGGATGCTGTGGGGGCTGCCAGCACATGCCATACACAGGAGTTTGTGTTTGTCCTGATGCAAACCAGATTTACATCACCTTCTGCCTCCCACTGAATACCAATACAGAAGCCTACGGACTGCTCCCGGGATGTGAGTTACACATACAGGTAACCTTTGCAAGATCCTTTCATTACCCACATGCCCATTACTCCTTTTCTGTACAGTGCTTAAACTTGGGGTAATATTGCCAGGAGCCCTCCTGTCAACATCTGAATTAAATCACTTTTAACAAAAGCTATGAATGGTTTTTAAGAGTCATGAGCGTGTCTCCAGCAATCGATAAAACAAGCCTGTATTAACCATGGAAAGGCTCCAAACACAGTAGATGATCAGCCTGGATTCCCCACTCATCAGGCACTTGCACTTTGAGCATCCTGTGGTCTGCAAACAGGCTTTGGGAAGAATCCAGAAAGCTCACAAAAGGATGACTCCATTAGTCCAAAGGTAACATGAAGGCACCATATACTCCATATTCATCAAGGTATGTGAAAGGATGCAGCCAACAGCTGTTAAAGGGTAAATGGGGCACTTGGAAATAGATTTGAAGAATACTCCTGAGGAAAAAGTCTCCAGCTTGAGAGCTGCACCGAGACATTAATGGAACTAAGCTAACCTAACAGCCATTAAAAGGCAACCTCAAAGAAGCAGTGACACAGTCTGACCTTCCTGGGCCCGAAAATGGTCTCCTTGGTTTCCGCTGAATTTGATTTTAAACTAAAAGCCCATTGTTAGCTCCCTTTCGGCTTCACCCAGCTTTTTGTTCTCCAGATTCTGCATCTTGCCATTTTAAACTTTACTTAGCTTTTCCCTTATATCCCAGTGCACTTTTCACACTGAATCCGAACAGCAGCTCTGCAGAGGAATAGTTTGATGCCGAAGTTGAAAGGCTGCAGAACAGGGGCTGGAGTCGCGCCCTGCAAGTCTATAGGCAAGAGGGACAAAACGCGTTTAAAAGATGACACAGGCTGGATCACTGGATCCAACCCTCCACCACCTTGTGAATGCCTTCCCAGAAGCAAGGTGCTGCAGGACAAGACCAGGAGCCATCAGAGGTGCTGGGATTCTGCAAAGCTGGCAAATGTGCCAGGCAGTCTGGCATAGCCCAGCTGGGATTTGCCAATCAGGGGCAAAACAGGGTGTAAATCTGGCAGGGGTCTAAAAAAGTCAACCCCTTACCTTTGCAAGCCATGAAATAAGGGCAACCTCTACACCTACAGAATAAGGTTTTACAAACAGTCCTGTCTGCTCTGTGGCACTGGATGCTTCCAACATAGTTCAGGGGGCTGTGGGACTGTCACTGCTCCCTGCTTGTCCATTTCCTCCCTGTTCCCAGCAGTGTCCAGGAGCTCAGTTCCCATTAGGAGAGCACCCACGCAGAGCCCCATGCAGATGACAGGAGGTGACAGAGAAGGCTGCTGCCCTGTGTTGCTTTGAGGACACCAGCCCCAGGACCCCAAAGGTCTGGCTGCTGCTCCCAGAGCAGGGACCAGGATCAGGGTTACCAGCAGCTCCCAGGAGCAGGCTCTGCCTGCAGCTGTGTTCCGGGAAACCCGTGCCATGCTGCTGGTGACAAGCAGGAAAATCACCCTCATTGTCAGAGATGACAACCTCAGAGGCACCAGTGCTCAGCAAGCACTTTACTCCCAGCTGCAGGTGGCAGAAAGGGAGAGGAGAGCAGTGGGGGAACCCTATTCCTGCAAGGTGTCATTGCTTTGGCAGCCAGTGTGCAAGGACAGCTGTGGCCTCTGCGGCAGGCAGGGGCCCCCAGAGGAGCAGGCAGCAGCAGGTCTTCATCAAAAGTCTCTGCAGGCCAAAAAGCCTTTTTCTAAATCTGTCTCTAGGAGTGAATCTCATGAATCAGGGCACAGAATCAACTCCAGGGGAGCAAATTAAACAGCAACCTGCTTAGCCCCTGAAACGGGTCTGTTTTGGTTGGGTTTCCATCCTTGTATTGTTGTTCTGCTTCATGGACTTCGTAGCAAAAGGGAGTGAAAGGGAAGATGGGGAAGCAGCAACACTGCTGCTGAGAACATCTCCATAGAAATCTGCTTCGTAGAAAGCCATTCCCCATATGTGTTCATTTGTGAGCCCCTGAAGGAGTTAGTGGAGACAAAACTACATTTGTTATGGCAAAGATCAGGCACGTTCACAGATAAAACTGTTGGGAATCTGAGCACAGAGCCCTCAAAGACCTGTTTCCCCAGAAACTGCTCCGGTCATCTAGGCTGTTGAATCCAAACCCCAAAAGGGACCACAGAGCCACAATTTGATTTGGGACAAGGCTAAAAAAATGGGTACTTATCATCAAATGGTGCTTGAAGAAACCAAATTTGAAAGAAAAAAGCATGCCAGTAAGCGTGGAGAGCTTTCATTGCTCTCAAGACCAGATAAAAAGCATCTCATTTTCTGCTCTCGCTGCCACTGAATTCACCTGAGTTTTGCCATAAAGTTATACGGCCCAGGAGTCTGTCATCCTGCTGTTCTAGTGCTGTCAAGGACCATTTCTTGAGCTGGTAAAAGTCAGCATCATTCTCGTGACTTCAAACAGATTTCTTTTGGTTTATCAACTGCAGAGGATCATCTCCTTCAGCCATTTCAGGGTAATAAAAAGGTTGTTTAAAAAACCCATTACAAGTGATAAACAGCCCATGCAAAGAAACGTTAAAACAGATTTCTAAGTGCAAGTTGTAAGTCTGAAGAGATGCCTCAATGATAGTTTTATATTGCTATTTGTGCAATAAAACAGACAAGGGAGTCATGAAACGGCTTGGGTTCGGATACACAAAAGGGCAAGTAGAGGGGAAAGCGCTGCACTGATAGAGCATCGGTTTCAGAGGATTTTCATGATAATGAGACCAGCAAGAGAAACGTGGTGTCACAGCAGTTACAGTCACTACCTCCTCCAGAAGGGCCAAGCAGAAGGAAGTGGAGGACCTACTTGTCGGCTCTGTGTGAAACAGCCATGAGAATTAAAGAGGTTGCATTAACTTACATCATTAGACATGCCAGATGTCATACGCAATAATGTTATGGAGGAACATAAACCAAATATTCATGGAAACGACATGTGCTCATGTGCTTTGTCCAATATCCTATTCAAACCCACCAGAGCAGTTAAATCCAAATGCCATCTCTGATGAGAGGGACAGATGGTAATTTTCATTTTGCAAGGATATTGGCAACACGCAAGGTTCAAAGACATGGTTTTCCTTGAGCTTTAAAAAAACATCCACAAGCAGTAATGTTAAACTGGTTTTTCTGCTTGTGGCTTTGCCCCATGCGATACCCACGTTACTGCAGAACAAGCTGTCTGCGTCCTGTAAAGCTGAGTTTTGAACTAATTAGGAGCTCCCCATGCTTCTATTAAAGGGATGGTGAAGGCTCAGCCCACCTTGTTTCTCTGCTCGGGACAAACACAGCCCTGATTTCAGCTGGCAGACTTGGGGTAGGTCTGTCCATCCGGACCTGGACAGCTGTAGCACAGGGACCCATCTTTCAGCATCACCATGGGATGCAGCTTTACATCAAAAAGTCTCATATGATAAAACTGAGGTCTGTTACTAACTGCAGGTTTCTAACTACATTAAGAATAATAGTATAAGAACTGCCAAAACAGCTCCCAGACTTGAGGAAGGAGAATTTGCAACCACCTTGAAGGAGGAAGTATCAATAATTCTGCTGGTTTAATATTCGGCACAGACGAGGTCACCCTCATATTTGCGTTTTGGCCAGTAACAATGACAGCAGTGAGAAGGTCCTGGCACCTGACACAGTGAAATAGCTCAGCATCATCAGCTTGACAGAGCCAAGCTGGGCTTTCACAAGCAACAAAACCCCCACTAAACCCTGCCAGAGGAGGTGAACAAATACTGTAATCCTTTGGGCTGAGTGTGAGCCCCAAGGACCTTAGCGATGGAGACAGGAGAGGTAAAACTCCACAGAGCTGTGGGTGCCAGCTCAGATAGGCCAAGGTGCTCCCAGCACCTGCAAATTCAGAGGCTGTCAGGAGATCTGACAGGCCTGAAGCAAACACTGCTCTCCGCAGGACTCGGCCAAATATGTCCACGGCCAAATTCCCAGGTAAGCTGGATCAGCCACAGGCCTGGCAGAAGCACACTGACTTCTGGGAACCTCCTTGCACAGTTGAAGCCAGAGAGGCCAAGGATATTGTCACAATGCCAGGAACCCACTCTGGCCAGACAACCGTAGTGACTTCTCGTCCCTTCCACCCCGTTGGTCCCGTTTCGGTCCCTGCACGCACCGTGTTCCTCCCTCCGCAGCTCCCACCTGCACTCTCCGGGATCCGCCGCTCCCGGCCCGGCTCAGCCCAACCGCCGCAGGGCCACAGTGCGTGAGATGGAGCCCGGGGCTCAGGTGGCTCTGTCGAGAGCGGCACATGGTGCGCTCGGTACTCACGGGGTCCACAGGAAGTGGTGGAGTGGGCCCGGCCGGGGCCAGGCGCACCCGTGAGCGGGTTGAAGGTGGTGCGAGGGGAGCAGGGCAACGGCCCAAGGCCCGAGAGTGGCCCAAGGCCCAAGAGCGGCCCAAGGCCCGAGAGAGGCCCAAGGCCCGAGAGAGGCCCAAGGCCCCAGAGCGGCCCAAGGCCCCAGAGCGGCCCAAGGCCCCAGAGAGGCCCAAGGCCCAAGAGAGGCCCAAGGCCCGAGAGCGGTCCAAGGCCCGAGAGCGGCCTAAGGCCCCAGAGAGGCCCAAGGCCCCAGAGAGGCCCAAGGAGTGAGGCTGCAGGAAGGAGTATGGGAAGCGGCTCTGCTGCTGAGCCCCTCTGCCTCCTGCACGGAGATCCCGTTGCTCCCCGGCCTGCACACCCTCTTCTGCCACTGCGGCACAGAGCCAGGCCCAGCACCTCAACTCATTAGTCATCTGCAGCAGCCGCTGTCTGAATTAACTCAGACGTTCAGTAGAAATACAGTTCCAAGTGGAGCTGGCCTCCACTAAAAATTATTTACTCACCTTGGGTAAAAGACCAGAGTAATATTTTAAAGTTTGTTTCTATTTTCTTTCAGCTACAACAGATTTATCAACAGTTTTGCACTTTCTAAGACTCCGGAGCCCTTGCATTATTCAGAGCCAATCCTTTCTGTAATCATTCTTTACAGCGAATAGGTAGCATATAAGGTTACCCTCAATGGGAAAAATATTGCATGTGTACAAGAGCTGATGTATCAGCAGAGCATATGCCCCACTAAGGCCATGGAATACTCGCAGTCACTGGAGATGCAGCTCGGTATGGCTTACCCTGCACCCACCTCTGTAATACCAGATAGACTTAATGCAAAAGAAGAATTAGCAAGCTTAATAGGGAATCAAAGTAAAGTTAATAGCCCCTGGGAGGGGGAGAAATCACTCAAAGGGTTTTGACTCATTTGCTCCTGATCTGCAGCATCCACAGACACAATGCAGGGGAGGAGCAGGGTCACCACCCCCTCCACATCACCCCATAGACGCAGCCTGATGGCTGCTTTACTCAGAGGCAACTGGATCACCTTGACTTCAAGAAGGGGCCCTAAGGAGCACAGAAGTGATATTTGCAAATTCCCAAATGTCTCTGTGTTCCAGAACAAGGGCAACTGCTGTATAAATAAGAACAAATTCTTTGAGGTAAAGAACAAGAGAAGTTATTTTACCCAAAACAATGAGACTCGTTTTATATTTAGTCCTTCCTCAGCTCTGTAAATTACAATAATTAGAAGAGGGAAATAAGAAAGGTCAAAGCTGTTAGATAATTTATTTCAGTAAGAGCTTCTGACTTGTTGCAGCCTGATAAAAAGACAAAAAAAAAGCAACCCAGGGGCCCTTTTTCACTTTGCCTTCTGTAGGTGTAATTCCTGAGCACATTCTCCATTAACATCTCACTTTCAAGGTCCTTTCCAACACAAACCATTCCATGGATTCTGTAACACTCAGTTTACCACCCTCAGTGAAAAATAACTTACTTTTGCTTTGCCAGAGAAGACTCAGAGCTGTTCCCCAGCAATCAGTTCAAACTCCCCTGTGCCTTGTGAAGACATACATACCAGAGGCATGCTCCATGAGGTAAAGTGGCAGTAACCCTGCCAGAGGGAGTCAGGAATGCCACCAGCACTGGAAAAGCAACCCAATATCTGTCATCTTATTCTTTATTGAAAATATTTTCCCTTCCCCATCTTCCATACAATTAAATTTACTACAGTGAATTGGCATGCAAAATTACCCTCTTATACATTGTTGTTAAATTACTCTATAATTAGTACTAACATATTATACTTATAGCATTTACTATGCTTGATGGTTCCATCGGCATAACCTCACTGTCATCTAGAGTAGTAAGGATAACAATTAAAATGCTATTACTCACTTTTAAAGAGCCACCATCAAGTTCTACCCACATTTACAAGCATCGTTTCAATCATTTTGCACCATTTGCCCTGTGCATGGGAACAGAAAAGGCCTTCCCACCCTCTTAGGCAGGGCTAGGAGCAAAGGGTCTGAAGCCTCCCATGGAGCAAAGGTGGGGGCTGTCAGGAGCCCACAGTTTCATCAGTCCTTCATGTAAGTCAGTAGGATTTGGGATTCTAAGCCCTTTAGGTCCTCCCACAAATCCTGGACAGAAGCCTCCCGTGAGATTGCTCCACCTCTCAGTTCCCAGAGTCAGGGACCCAACAAAACAGAGAAGTGGCTCCTCTGTTGGAATTATAACCCATCACATGGGCCTATTCCCCGTGCACTGTCTTAGAACCAGGGCCAAGATTTAGTCCTTGGTTACAAGGAGTATTTATACACCTACTTCACACAAGCTGAGTGCAGGACCCACCATAAAGAGGCAGCTTAACGCTAAAATTACTTTGAGAAATGAAGTCGTCCATTTCTCATACAGAAAAGGAAACACCTTTGAATACTAAAAGCATTCACAAGCAGTGCTTCAGATTTGCAGTCTGGAGCAGAGGAACGGGGCGGGGGGGTACAAGCGACCTCCATCCTGACAGTCACATCTTTCTGCAGTTCAGAAGTTATTGGAACGCTTCAGAGCATAATGCCCAACAATTTGCATTCCAGGTACCTCCGCACACACTGAAGGATTGCTAAAGGTTGCCTAGCTCAGCTTTAGTGCTTGTGCCCTTTTCTCAAATTAGAGCTACTGTCAAGCTCTGATGAGATCATATCTTTGACACAGAGTGAAATTATGGTAACATTCATATGTGATCTTATCCAGTACAACTCCTATTTCCACAGGATTAGAAAAGGAAGGGAAGTCCCATTAAACTCTATTAAAGAAGGTGATATTCAGCCTGCAGCTATGGGAATACATTTGAGCACTACATATCACATCCTGTGAAAAGAAAGTAGAAAAAGAAAATTCAAAAGCAGCAAGGAGGATCAAAGCAACCGTGTGATACAACCCCAGCTGCAGTTTAGCACTGATTATAATTCTAGGTTTCTAGACAGAAGTGAAGGAAACCAGATGAAATTTGGGGGGCATGTCTAATTTAAAAGGATGTCTATAGCAGCTGAGAATCTGGCCTTATTTGTGAGAGGCAGGGTCTGAACACTGTATTTTGCCTATGATTTGGCAGGGTCCAGTCAAATATCCTCCCACTTCCTTAGGGGAGGGTGGGATACATGAGGAAGGGGCAGAGTCTACATGGATGGGGAGCAGGGCCGCACTCACACACAGCACGTCTGTGGCAGTAGCTTTGACTCCTGCTCCAGGCACTAGAAATGCATGGTAAGTAAAAACTAGGATGACATCCCAGCCAGAACCCCCTCCAGAGCACATAGCCTCTGATAGCATAAACCAGAGCTGACTTACCCAGGTTATCCCAGCCCTGTAAAGGAGGATGCCAGGCCAGATCCTGCTGCAGCTTCTCACAGCTCTGCAAAGCACCAGAGATTGGCTTCTGCTGGTTTTTGTAACAGCAGGTGCTGATCAGGCCCATCACTGATCTCTAATAGGCCTGAGATTCCTCTTTAAATGGCCACGCAGCTAAAAAAATTATTGGTTTTAATTCTAGTTTCTAGAATTAAAAAGAATTAATAAAATAGGGCCTTATAGATGGACCACTGCAATGGGGATGGGCCTGGGTGATGGGGGCAAGGCCAGCATCTCCTTGTCCATGTCTGGCTGGAAGGCACTGCCAGGTCACACCGGCCAAGCTCTAGCTACTGCTGGCTGCTGAGGAGGAGGTTGGGCAGCCCCATGGAGCAGCTCAGATTCAGCATCCGATGGGAACGCGGATGGCAGCTCCTGGAATCCCCAGCCACGGTGAGGGGTGGACAGCAAAGCGTTTGAGGAGAGCCTTCCTCAGCACCTCCCAGTGAAACCCATGTGCCATTCAACACTTGTGTGGGCAGCAAACATGTAATTTCCCACTTGCACATAGAAGCAGGAGGCAGGCTCTCCCCATCCCCTGCATCCTTGCTATTTGCCTTCTGCTTCACACAGCCCCTCCACCCCTGATTCAGGCTATGCATTCCACATGCCCAGATCCTCACTGCCACGCAGTAATTGCAGGGTTGGAAATGAAAACATTACTGAGCTGTCCATGACTGACTCCTCTCAAGGATGGAAAACAAGAAGCCAAGCACCATCCGCCTGCGCACACAGACACGCAGTGGCTTCGAGGTGATGTTGTCTTTGAAGAGCCCAGTGCTCACCGAGGTCGGCTGATGGCAGGGGCTCAGAGCAGTTCTGGTGACATGGGCAGAGCCCGTGATCAGATCTGCTGAAAAAATACACTGTCATCTGCATGAGAACAACTGGGAGGGCAAAGCGCAAGCAAGGGGAGCGTGATGTGAATGCATGCACACAAAAGGCAAGACAGCAGGTACACTTCCTTACTTTAAACCCCTTCAAAACTGTGGATGAGAATTTCACATTCTTCTCGTACGAGCCCATGGAAAAGAAGGGAAAGTCTATAAAGAGAGTGAGGTGTTACACAGAAAAATTTTAGAGAGGAAGACGTGGTCACAGTACCCAAGATTTCCAAACCTCCCTCTCAACAGGGTTTAACCTTATTGTGTATGGCCAGCACAAGGCGGGACTTGCTTTTCTTATAAACGTGAAGTGGCTCATTTTGAATGCCTGAGGATAAATTAATTACCACTTCTGAAGAGTGGAGCCCGCAGACACAGACAGGCGCACACACAGAAGACTTGATCACAGTTTCTGGAAACCTTGGGGCAAAAAGCTAACCCCACTCCATCAAGGGCTCCATGACCTGTGGAGCCAGGAGCGCACCTGAACTCACTGCTGCCTGTCCCCACAAGCACCCACTGCCCAAACAGCACCTGAGAGCAGCGGCACAGCCCTGCTGCTGTTCTGGCATGCCTCTTCCCAAATACTGGATCCGTTTCATGCACATCTCAATGAAGCCCTGATTCAGCAAACTCTGCATGTTGGACACACAAACCATCCTGGTGGCCAAAGTTAAAGCTGAGCTGGGGACAGGGACAGATTTACTTGTGGAGCAACAGTGCAGGGAGGAGCAGGTCCCTTGTCACAGGAAGTTAAATGGGCTCTATAAAAGTGGAGCCATCAGCCCATATATTTGCTGTGCTCAATGTCAGCCCTCATTGATCCCTGGCTGCTTGCAAGGCTGGAGTTTTGCATATTCAGTTATCATGGGAGAACACTTAAAACAAAAGCCAGAAATAGAGTAAGGACAAGAAAACTGCTGATAAATCAAACCAAGGCAGATCTAAAAGCCACTCACTCTATATATTCCCACATGTTTACTATGCATTTATAGAGATAGCACTTTAATATGAAAAGTTGCACTTCATTTAGAAAACAGCCACCAGTACTTTATAAGTTTCATAACCTGTCATGTTGTGAAAAGGTCTGTGAGTCTTCCGTCTGGAAGAAGACAGACCAGATGAGAGCCATACCTAGACGCAGAGCAGCAATTTTGCTTCATTACTGTTGCAAGTGGGTGCCCTTTCTTGGAGGCAGGGCAGGGTAATTTAAGCCTTCTTCTTTCACTGTTCACCCGTACTATCAGAAATTATCTTTTCCCAGTGTTAAGGAGTGAAGATTCTTTTCCAAACCAGAGCCAGTGGGCAAAATGTTTTAAATGTGGAAATGCGAAACTGGGAAGAAAGGATGACAATTATAATTGGGTACGTGTTGCTGTCAGAAGTAACTGCAAGGAGAATCACAGACAAGCTCTTTTTCTCTGGATAGACAGTCTTGGAGCAATAAACAGGAGAAACACCTCCATTAATTTCTGCTTGCAGAGATCAATACTGCCAAGCCAATGATCCAGCTCCTTTCCTCTCCTGATGCGCTCCACGGCTGGGCACAATCCTGGTGCTGGGGACAGTGGCACCGTGCTCCAGCCCCTCGGGTGGTCACTGCACGCTGCACAGCAGACAGGTTACTGCTCTCTGGGGGGATGCAGCAGCCAGCCCTGTCGTGACAATGTCCTGACACATACATGTTGCGCAGTCTGCTCTCATTTACATGTGCTTCATCCTCAGCTCATCACTTCGGAGCTTTGTGCCTTCTGAACCAGCACGGGAATATACAATAAAGGGCAGTAAAAGCAAGGCTGAGTGAGGAACAGTCACCCTCTCATCCTGCAGCCCTGTTGGCACCACGGGAGGCACACAAAGGAGCAGTAACTGCTCCAACACCTCTCTAGGAGAAGGAAGTGCATATTGCACCGGTCTGGGAAGAAATAGAGGGGTGTGTTTCTGTAACCGGAGTCACTTGGCCCCGGTCATGCAAAAGGTCCCTGAAAACCTCTTTCCTTTCTAACTCATCCCCCCCAAACTGCCATTTCACTCATTCCATGCAGAAAATTCCATTTGTGTGCTAAACGTGGCTCACTGATCTTTGACCTATTTAGCTCTGTCCCACTTCAGGCGGTGACAGGAGCCTGCCACAGCCAAGGCGCAGACACTTGCACATGTCCACCTCTTTGTTTTGCTCATTACATTAACTGAACCTGACGTGATGGAAGTTGCAGGAGGTGAATTCATCACACTCCATGTGAAGGCTGCTGCTCAAAAGGGAACTGATCTGCTTTCAGAATGTCTTGCTTTAATGTGTCTAGTGATATTTTGTTAAAGAGACATCTGGTATTTAATGCTCTTCATCTTTCAAAAATGAGCAAATACTTGTAATTAAATTAATTATGATAATTGTGCAGGTGTCTCATGTGTGTTCCAAGATGGGGTTTGATTTCCACGACATTGCTTCCTAAAAGGAAATAGTTGATCCTTTGTTCCACACTGCTTTTGATTGCAATGATGGTGAATAATTAATTACAACAATATTACAGGCTTCTAGATTGCTACAAGAAAGAGACAGGTTCTTCCCATGGCCCCTCCTCTGCGAGGACTGTTTCCTGGAAGAAGGGGACCGGCCCCAGTGAACCCTGAGGCAAGTGGCTCTCAGCTGTTTTGAGATGAAAGGAGCAGGGGTGGTTTCATCAGGAGAGTGATCTTAAACCATGGCAGAAACGCCAGCAGTTATCAGTGCACCTTCACCTCCGGGGGTGGGAACTGCGATTTCCATTTCAAAAGCATTCCCACAATTTTAAAGTAGATTCTTGAAACTAAGAACCAAAAATTACCTGTTTTCTTTGAATTTAAATTCAGGCCACTCTTAACAGTCTTACCAAACACTGGAAACCCCAAGCATTAAAGCATCCCATGTACATCTGAAGGGAAAGGAAGAAGAGCTCTCTCCAATCACAGTCACCTCTCTCAGTGTAGGCACTTGGTGGGTTTCTGCACACAGATCACTGCCTGTTGGGTTTTCTTTCATGAGAATGTTGGCTAAAGCAGGACAGCTCGAGGTGCCAGCAAGGCAGAATTGGAGGGGAATTGGAAAACACATTTGCAATGCTGGAGGAGCTCCCAAAGAGCTTCTGCCTCCTTCTAAAAAGGTTGTGACTCAAAGTATTTATAGCTCAAGGAAGTGGGTGAAAGGGTAAAATGAACCTTCAGTTAAACCAGCCCAGACCACACACAATTACTGAGCAGTGAAAGCAAATAAATGGTCTTTAATTGGTACTGGAATTGTGCTGGGTCCTCATATTGCTCAGTTTCCGTTTCTGAATTAAAAAGTATCTCTTCTTAATAGCCACTAACAGCGACTGTTGCCCACTGCTAGTCCCATAAGGTGCCCAATAGCCATATTATCAGTTCTTTACTCTTCAGTAATAGCCGGACCCCTTCAAATGCAGATCTCAATTCGGAGGAAGCTCATGAAGAAGCCTAATGGTACATTAAATGATGCTGAATTAGACAGGAATTTGCATGGATTTGCATTTTACATTTATATTAATGCCAGATGAGTTCATTATGATTCATCTAACAATAATGAATGCTAAAGGAGTAAGTAATGATCATGACATTACAACTGTGCCGTAATCCTCTCTCTGCAATTTCAGCCTCCCCCCTGTTTCCTGCAAAGCGGAGCACTGGTTGCTGGCATTGTGTGACATTGGTCTCCCTTTACCTCCCTGACTCAATTCTAACTTCTGTGAGACCTGCATAGGTTTTCTGTGAACAAACAGCTTAAGCATCTCTGCCAGCCTCTCCAGGAGTCAAAACAGCAGAAAAGTCCCTCGATGGCCACCAGTCCACCCTACCTGCTGCCGGTCCTCCCTTCCTCCTTGGGCACACAGCCTGAGCCTGCTGCTGACTGCCACCAGCTCCCACAGCTCCTGCCACTGCAGTGGCTGCTGTGGTGGCTGCTCCAGAGCCCATCTGAGCCCGGGAGCTGCACACAAAGCATCTCCTTAGCACCAGCACAGCGGGGTTGGGGTCAGAAGGGAAAGAGCTCCCGCTCCTGTTCAAGTCTGCGCATTTTCACAGCTCGCTCTTCCTGCCCGTGTCACAGTGTGCAGGATGGCATTGGCCTGTTCCCTTCCAGTTTGCCATCAGGAGAGTGAACAGTCCTGCTCTTTGATCCTCACACAATGGACTCCATGAGGCAGAGAAAACTAGTTGGAAGATGACCAACCACTGAGCATAAGGATAATTCATTAGGAAGAGCCACTGGAGCACAGAGCAGACTGGAAAGTGAAGCGAGAAGGTTTGTAGAAAATTATGACTTGAGGTTCTTTAATTGCAAAATCCAAAATTTGATACTCTGGAGATGTATAGAGTCAAACCAGACAGGTTTGTTTCCTGATCCACCCCAGTGAAGACTTCTGCTATTGACTGCCTTGTGTGGAATGAAAGTAGGTCCCTGACAGTACAACTGTAACTTAACTCACTGACAATTTTCTATGCTAATGACTTCACTCCTGAAATGTAAAGCATTTGCCTTGGGAAGGAGCATAGCTTGAAAAAATACCTGAAATATCCTGTCCTCATAATTCCTGAAACCATGCTTCTGTTTCACATCTTCTGCTACATTACTTGGCTTTCTTAACGCTGCTTTAAACCCCTTTGGCAGGAACAGCTAATAACAGCTTGGGAAAATTAATATGTATGTTAGATGGAAACATTCTATTGTTTCCATGGATATTGGTGCAAAATCCCTTCTGTGATGTGTCTTCCTACAAAATGTTTAATCAGCAGCAAAAAAAAAACAAATGCCTGCAAAGTGGAGAAGGAGGGAGCTTAAACAATCCAATGAGAGCCTCAGGAGGTGCCCAGCATCGGCACCCAAGCTGCCCTGTGGGGTACTGGGGCAGCACTCACTGCACTCCTGTGCCACTGAGCCCACTGCACAGCACCCAAATCTCCATGTACATCCCTCATTGTGAACCAGCACAAGGTCCATCAGCTGCTGCAGCTGAGCGCGGTGAGTAGCACTTGACAGGTTATTGACTCGCAGTAATACGCTTTATTAAAAATCAGGGGGGACCGAGGCTCTTAGCTCCTTATTAGAGTGCAGACTTGTTAGGAGAATTTAGTGATATGGAAACTACTACAGTACCTGGCAGAAACAGTCCTTCTGAGACATTCAGAATAGCAAAAGGTTAAATTAAAACTTCCCTGCTGCAGCATAATCAGGAGATGGCCAGGCACAGTCTCCATGTTATCATGCTGTGCACGGTTAAATTAGAACAGCAAAGTGGATTTTTTATATATATAGCATGAAGATATTGTAATACATAGACCTGCTTCCCCTCTCCAAATGGCCTTCTTTTCCGCTTCTGAGCCTGAAACTGTTAGAGCTTGATTCAATGCTCACTGAAGAAAACGCGCTTTTCACATCAGCAAAATGGTCCTGGATGGCCCTGCAGTGCTCAGCTCAGAGTGCAGGTGAACTGCAGGGTAACACATGGTCATCAGAGAAAAGTAAAAGCCCTCACAGACTTGTCTATTGAGTAACAGACCACAGGGACCATTCACAGTGCAGGAACAACACCACCAACTGATGCAATGAGCAGTGTTTGGGAACTGGATAAGGACCATCCTGAACCATGTCTGCTGGAAACCTTTAGAGCTTGCTACCAAAAGCACCACTGGATCTGACAAAGAGCACCTACAGCAACAGCCACAGGCGGGCACAGCTGGGCTGTGGTGCTGGGCAGGGGCACAGAGAACCTCATCATCATCTGCAGAGCACAAACTCATCTGAGCTGCCAGCCCGCAGCACAGCTCAGCCTGAAGGTTCGTCAAACCCCAGCATAAGAGATGAACAGTGTCAATAAACAATTAACATGCACCCAACCAAGCAATTAAATCAATGGCAAGTGGGGAATTCCAGCAGACAATGCAATTACTGTATTAACTAGAAAAAACGCTGTATGTTACTAATGCAAGGAAGAAACACCAGCTGAGAAGAAGCTGGGGCTGTTTGCTCCAGCGCTTGCCTCTGCAGGAGAACAGGATCCTTCAGTGGGAGTTAGGGATCAGGTTTAGTTCAAACATCTTATTACAAGGATTTATTTGCAAGAAGGAAGAATGGCTTTTGACAGCAGTACCACCGCCTGTGTTTGGGGGAACTCACACACAGTTTGACTGCTTCAAGAGGAGGTGCTTGCAGAAGGGACCGAACAGCAGATGTTCAACTGACAGGACAATGACCTGCAAGGCAGAAGGAGGGGTAAAGGCCACGCGAATCTAGATCTTGGAATGTTTCTTTAAGGGTTAGTTTATTTTAATGGAAGGACAATGGAGTTCAGCTCAATAAAGCTGCTCTGAGCTGGCACTTCTGGCCTTCCCTCAACTCTTGAATCAAAGGAATGGCTGAGATGAAGCTCTCCAATTGTATTCCACCCTCAGCCAAGAGCAGGAGCTCAGAGCCCTGCTGCCCCGTGGCCGGTCTGACCTCGGGACACTCAGCCCTGCAGAGCGGCCAAACTCCAGCACAAACACTTCGGGAAAAGCCTCCTTGAGCTGCATCAGCCCCAGCACTTCCCATGTGCGCATTGCTACCGGTCACGCTGCACATCCTGCTTGAACCGCTGACAAGAGCCACGTCGGAACCCATCCACTCATTATGCAAGATGAAATAACTTACTTCAACGGGAGCTGACATGGAGCCCAGAGAAAGCAGATCTGTGGAACGGGGGCTCTTTAATCCATGCTTTGCTAGCTGTTATATCAGCTCCTCTAAGGAGATGAGAAGGAGTATTAGCCGGGAAATCGCTTGCCAGTTAGTTCAAGCTGTGTTTTGCAATGCTGATTGAGGTGGAAGGTGACAGAAACAATTGCTAAATATCAATAATATTATGCATACAATTAAAATGCAGCCAAGAATCTTGTAATACAAACCAAAATGAGGCTGTGAGCCCATGCAGGGGCTCAGCGATATTGCTAGGTTAAATCTTCAACTCAGTGGAATATTTGAATTTCTGTAATTACAATACTTTGTAATTTTTGCTTCCTCCTTCAAATCCCCTTTTAATAGTCACAAATGGCTTCTCTGTGAGAGATTTCCAGCTCTGAAAAGTTGTTTGAGCCAAGTAGCTAAGGATTATCTCTAATAAAGCACTGTTATTCAGGACAACTCTCTACAGACATGTTTACTAAATAACTCTGATATTTTACAGAATAAGTTGTATTAATTACAGCCACAGCAGCAACAAAAATAGGTGGAGAAATGTTTCAGCTTCCCCTGCGAGGGACACGCCACAGCCAGGCACAGCTCCACGCAGCACATTAACTCCATGCCAGGAGAGGATGTGCTTGACTGAGGGTGAAGGAGACAGTTTCCTCTATGGAGGTATTCACTGACAAGGTCTGCTCCTCCCATCATCAATGTAGAGGCTGGCTTTGGGCAAAGTCATTTTCCCTCTCTGTGCGTTTGTTTCTCTGTGGATACCCCTCTCTGGCTGCTCTGACAGGCACTTGGAGCTACAGCTGAGAACATCTGGGTTTGCTCCTCCCATTCAGTAGCAGAGACTGCTAACCAGAACAAGTATTCCAGAGATGGGGTTTCATATATGAGTATCCACACACATGCACGCCTGCATGTATATCCTATGATACCCATTTGCCCTGTTTCCAAGCCAGGGTCCACTTTACCAACTCCAAACCATTACCTCCCCACACTGGGTGTGCTAGAGGGATGTGAGGATGAGGCTCCTGCCATTTTCACCTCTCCTGCCATGGACCAGCCAGCCCTGTCCTCTTCCCTGCTCTGAGCCTTGCTTTGGCAGGCTGGGCTGCAGGCAGGCACCTTCCAGCAGAAAAGCAGCTTGAACAGGGAAATGCAAAGGGTGCTGTTGCTCCCTGCAGCAATGGGAAGACAAATGGTAGTAATGACAAGTTACCACAGGATGCTCTGACTCAACAGAGCCGGGTGTCTCCTCCGCTTAAGTTGTTTCCAAAGTAGATGTTTCCTGTGCATGATTATTACACTGGTAAGTGCAGAGCAGAGTAGGGAAGGCAGGTGTTGTCTTGACCTCTACTGATGGCTGATTTTTATTTCTGGCACATAATCTGAACCTATTCATCCAGGAGAAGATGATGGGGAAAGGGGCAGCAGCAGTGATAGCAGCTGTGCCCCCCCCAAAAAGATTTCTTTTTGCTTGTCTGAGTAATGAATACAGAGGAAAACAAGAAACGACCTTGAGCTCCTTCCACCTGCTCTTGCGATTCTTTGCTTTATCTCAGTATTTCCTGTTTTCTCCCAACTCCTCCATCCCTGTGTGTGCTCAGAGCATCCCAGGACACCACCGAGCATCACCACCACCACTGCTGCGCAGGGGCTGCTCCACCTGCCATGGGCATTGAGCTGCTCTCCCAGAGCCCAGGACATGAGCCTGGATGGTGTCGCTCCTGCTCCGCTGGGTGTAAGTGTCCAGCCACAAGACAAAGCAGTGCTGGGAGGGCAATGTTTCATAGGCCTGGCTGGGACCGGAGCTGCTCTCAATGGGGGTTGCCCCAAAACTCAGTGACATACAGAGAAATCTGGTTAAAAGCCAGCACAAGGTCAGCCAAGTCAGAGTTCCTGTCAGTGCAATGGAGATGGAGTGAGGCAGATTTAGATACAAGAGAGGAGGGCAAAAGGAAACTGCTCAAAGATGACACCAAGATTTCTGGTCTCGGGACTCTGGTGAAGGTCTAAATGCAGAGAAGCGAGAGGAGCCACTGATGCTGCCAAGAGTGGCCACGAGTCTTTTCTCATCAGTAGCAAGGAGAAGACAGCAGCAGCCCCCAGGACCTGGGCAGGATTTTGCCTGCTGGAAGGTGCCCGTGGTGCTCCTCATCCCGCCCATCCCAAGCTGTTTCTGCAGGAAAGGGGGAACCCCTACAAACACCCAGCACATGGACACATAGACCATGTGTGGTCACAGGAAATGAAGTGATTCAGTCTGAATCACGTTCAGCTCCAGAGCTCAGCCAAGGAACACCCTGATGGGCATTACCTGCCTCAGGCCTCACACATCCCACAGGGAACCATGACTGCTGCTGTAGGAAGGAGAGGTACTTAGCAACATCTTCAGTGAAAAATGCCAATTGTCTCAAAGAGGTGCCCTAATATGGATTTAATAAGATCGCCTTTGTTGATTATATACCCACTTATGGTTAAAAGAGCACTAAGGATTCAATAAGAGATAAATCCTGCTGCCTTCTAATTAGCTGAAAGCTGCATGGACTATGAAGGGTGATAATCTGTGCCCACGTTTAGCCTGATGCAGAATTTGGCTTCCCCTCAGGGCCTGAAGCACAGGTACCACACTGGTCATGGCCTGGCCCATGGCACAGGAGCTGACTGCTCTGCAAATGCAAAATGACCTTTTCATCAATATGAGGGACTTACAAAGAGATTTTTTTCAGATCAATTTGATGCTTTACCTGCAACTCAATACTAATGTAATTAAATCAAGATTATGCACATTCACCTATTACTCACTTTGCTGCTGCTACATGATATTTGAACAGAAGAAAATACAACAAAGCTTCCCTTCGAAATATGAATGTAAATGTTGGGTTCCAATGGGTATCTTGTGGAGGACTACTTTTAAACATTTTCCAAGCATGTGTTCATCTGCAGTTGGGCTTCTCAGACAATCCTAGGTGTGAGACAGACTGCTCAAGAGTGCTTGGAGACAAGAGGAGGAACTGGAGGAATCACCCATTGATGATCCGTCTTCCTTCCCAGGGCCAGGCCAAGAAATCAGTAACAGCTTGCCTTTCAAAGGTCTAGACAATCTGCTGCAGAGCTGTCTGGGCCAAGAAGGTTTTTGCACAAGAGCTTTAGATTAAGAGCTGCTGCCTGTGGGATGGGAGCTCTTGTTTTGTCAGACTAGGGTGGCTTGTCTAAGTGCTTTGGTGCAGCAGTACAGAGCAAAGGGGATGGTGTAGGGCTGTGTGGCAGTTCAGGATAGGGCAGTTCACCCGAATCGTTTGATATGTTCATTCACAAAGCACCTCCCTCAGCAGGAGGTGAACTGGAAAAAGAAATAAACAACCCAAAACCAACTGAAATCAATGCCTTGCTGCAGATGTTTTATGGTTTTAATCCTTCTCTCCCTTCTGTTTTCTCTTACAACTAATTGTATCACTTTTGTCTCAGTTTGGACAGGTACAACTGCACCTGTGCTCATCATTGTGAGCATCCCCTCAAAAATACCATCACTTGCTAATATTACACAACAGAAGAGCTATCACTTCTTGCCTGGCAGTTTTTTAAAGATCACTTGATTTAGAAAATTGATTTTTGAAAGTAACACATCTTATTAATTAATTGCAATAAAATTGCTCAGAAATGGGGAAGGAGAAAAGACAAAAGAACACTCAAAGTGCCAAAGGCTTTGGGAAGATGGGCAGAGGAGCTATGCAAACTCCTCACAGCAGGATTAATGGTACAGACTGTAATAGAGAAGTCATACTTGCGTGATATAAGATGCTCGCTATAGTGATAATGATAAGGCATCAACTACCCTTTTAAGTTTCTTGGCCTCTGATGGGTTCATTTTATTTGCTTTCTCCCCTCTGTTTTCAATTATCCAGCTGAATTTAGAGTTCTGAGCCCCACAGGGCTGACAGACGCTGTCGTCACCTTACAAACCCACTCATGAGCCCTCCCCACACAGTAACTTCATATAGGCCTCACCTAAGTGATCTGTAGTCACATTACTGCAAGGAAGCAGGTATTAGAGAAGAGAGTTTTGACCTGAATATCAGCAACATCCAAAGAAAACAACGTTTATTAAACAAAGATTCATTCAGAACAAGACTAGGTCATGTTAATGTGAAAACAAAACATAGGGGAGGAAAAAAGAGAGAAAGCAAACAAACAAGAAAGAAAGCTTGATATAAATCAGATCTAAGCACTCCACCAATCATCAGCTCTCTAAATCAAGAAATCTGGCAGATTTTCCAAGTGGGAATCAATCTTCCTGTCTCCGCAGTAAATACTGCAATCCTTTTTCCAGCACGGCATAGAAAATGCAGCTGGCACATCCAAGATTTATTGGAAAATATTCTGCCAGTCTGAGTGTTGAGATTCCAAATGGTTTTAAACAAGAGGTCAGAAAGCAAGCAGCGCTCCATCCTCCTCCTCTGTCCAAACCGGGTCTGGGGACAGACACATCTTGCTGTATCAGCTGGAGTTACTCCCTGCAGGCCTTTACACCTGCAGCTCTCAGTGCAGCTGCACCACGTGTCTGTAAAAGCCCATTTCCTCCCGCACAGCACAGAGAACGGCCTCGTATCCGCTGCTGCCAGAGGGGCACTGAGCATCTCGCACAGACCAGACATGGAGCAGGGCTGAGGGGGGACCCGGGTGCACCCCAGGGCTGAGCTGCCCCACAGCTCCCAGAGGAGGGGCTGGGGTAGGTCAGGGGTTGGACAAGGGCTCGGAGCCTCAGAGATCCCAGCCTTGACCCTGCCCTGAAGAGGGTTTGCACCCAAGAGGGGCCAGACAAATCCAGCCGAGGGGGAGCAGAGATACAGACCGAGGAGGCAGCTTGCCTGCAGCCCCATGGGGAGCCACATCAGTGCCTTATGGGATGTTAATGTGTGAACCCCAGCAAAACAACAGCCGGATGGACTATCCACAACGCAGACCCACCACCAGCACAGGCCACCGAGTCACACACCAGTACCCCACAATTCCTCTGCAGCAGCAGACCTCAAATTGCTGTCACTGCAAAGCCTTGAGCAGCAAGGCAGCTGCAGGTAGAGTTTGTATAAAACCAAACCTGTCCCAAGCTGCCTTTGTTACAGATTTACCACGACTCAGAGATTTATTTGTGCTTACCTCGCTCCCCATCAGCAGACCCCTGGACCCCAGCACCCCCAATGGCAGCACTTGGAGAAGGTCTCCTGATGAAAGCAGGGACTGCTATGACAGCAGGGGTTTTACCTCCTCCTACGTTTTACAAATGGAGCTTTAACGAGACAGTAAACGCTGAGGAGCGCTCCATCCCCGCTCCTGCTGCTGCCGCGTCCCGGACCCCTGCGGCTCAGGTTCAGCCCCACCTTCTGTAGTGAAGCTGCTGAAAGCACAAAAGGCTCCGCCTGGGGAGAAGTACCCAAAAAGCAAGGTCAGGGAAATAAGCAGGAAGGCAAAGCTAAATCACGTCTCCCCAGGCACTGCTCCTGCCTCCCCAGCTGCTGCAGAGCTGCAAATCACAGCTCAACTCTCAGAGGACCAAACTGGGATAGCAAAAGATACCTGCTACAGTCAACATCATTGGAAAATGACCCCTTAATTCTCAGCACAATACAGCAGATCAATGCTGCTAGCATTGGAGTCTGTTCACATAGCAAAATTTCACGTGATTTTGCAGAAACGACCCTGAGGCAACAGTCAAAGGGAGAAGAAAAAGCCCAGCGGATAAAGAAACTATTTAGATTAATAATTCACTGAAACATCTCAGAGCTGAGATTCCTTTAGAGCTGTTTTTAAAGCACACTAGTGACTCAAGAGAACATATCATTCTCTTCCCCTGTGATTAAAGCTCTTGGGACTTCTGCACAGACTTATAAAGGGGCTAACATGGAAGTGTTTCACTGGTGCTGTGCCGTTGGAGCCATTTATTAAGCTGCAAGGCCAGTGGAATTGCAGAGTTGGGTCCCCCTGGAACACCCGGGGATTGACATGGTGTGAACACTGGTGCCTGGCCTTAATTCCAGGTTGGTTAATTACATCCCAGAGTTCCCAAATCCCCCACACTCTTAGTTGGGTGTTCCTTTGCCTCCCTATAACAGGGCCCTGAACCAGGAGCAGCCACAGCACTGGGGGTGGCTGCATGTCAGGGGTGGGAGATGATGGCCATATAGATTTATATATATATATAATTTCTGTGCTCACTAAAGGTATGTTTTAAGTGCATGCTTCGAGGTGAGAGCTTACAGAAATGGAAGAACTAAATGGTATATCCATTGCAGACCAGGTAAGAGGAGAGGGCTCCATGCAGTCATTCTGAGAAGAGGGAAAGAGCCGAGAACTCAGTCTCGGGTACCCCTCACCATCAGACAGACACACAGATGTTTGTCAGCTGGCCTGGCAGGCAGGAGGCAATGAGTTGTTACTGAGCTTCCCCACTGCATCTACAAAGGAGAGAACCAATCCTAGTAAAGCCATAATGCAATTTATCACCAGTGAGGAAAAAAGGAGGAGAGGTTGTTTCCTAACCATTTGTCATGTAGTCTGTCTAAAAACTTGCAATGAGAGCTCAGTTCAGGTTGGTTTTAACAAGAAGTAATTTGTATGCCAGAGAGAAAAGCTGAGGTTTGATTTTCCTTCAAAGTATATATGATACAACAGCAAATGTGCTTGTAAGCAGCAGGAGGGGACCTTGCAGATTTCTTTTCCTACATCAGTAAAAACAGTTATTCTTTTTCCAAAGGGATATGAATCTTTGTCTCGGTTTTCTGCATGCGTTTTCACTTTCTCAGTGGCCAAAGTCACATATTTAATGCAAAAGTGCTGTGAGAGTCTCCTCCAGCTGCAATGCAGATGTGTCATCTCCCCTTTGCCCCATGAGCTTGGCCCCTCATCACCCATCAGTCAGGAGTATGGCTGGGCAGGGAGCACTCTAATGGCCCTTCAGATGAATATGCAGTAAAGATGGGACCTGAGCTGGTGTTCAAAAATTAGCAAGGCCAATTTCCTTTAAAAATTAATTGCTGCTGACATTAATACAATTGGAGCACACAGGCAGACACCAGCAATTAATTCATCTGCAGTTTTCAAAAGAGAGAGTATTGATTTGTTGTTCCACATAAACTTGGAATATTAAATTGAGGATGAGACAATTACATAAAGCAAGGGAAGGAAATTGGCTTTCATGAGTAAGACAAATGGGAAGGAGTCTGAGTATCTCTGGTTTCCTTACAGAATATCTGCACCCCCATCAGGTCACTGTGCCAGAAAGGCACCTTCAGAGCAGATGACCCATTCTTCTGAAGGCCTCTCCAGCACATAACCAAATACTTCAGTAAATGGAGCAAGCCACAGTGCTGGAGCTGGTGATCCCCGGGAGCCACACACAGAGCCCCCGTCCCCTGCTCCATGACCCAGCACAGCCACGCTGCGCAGGGATGAATGGGATTTTTAGGCAACCTCTGCAGTGCCCAGTGACCTCGGAGGGGCTCTGTGCTTCTGCAGCTCACTTGAACCTCCCCAGCACATTGCAAGGAAACATTCCCTGATCACAGCTTTAGTTCTGTAAAGCAGAAATTCGAGGCTATTTTGAAGTGTGGTCCGCAGGACAGGAAGGAGCTGTGCTTCCCTCTCGGAACGCTCCACGAAACCTTCTGATGTCTGGGGAGGGTTCTGGGGGTTTGACTGAAACAACTTCACTGATTCAACAGTGGGAAGCGTTCCTGCTGCCCAGTGCTGCCCTTCGCTGCCTGGTCCTGCTGCCAGCCCTCCTCTTGCAGTGCACGGGGGTCTCCAAGGAAGAACAAGCAATGAACTCAAACTCTGATTACACAGCATTTGACAATGTGGTCGTGCACATCCTGTGCCGTGATCCCGTGCAGGCTGTTTCCATGGATGTAGGGCAGAACTGCCTGCTGGAGCTAGCTGGATTAAAAACCAATGTTCTTTGGTCAAGAATTTCACACTTCCTTTCTTCCTGCAGCCATGTATGTGGTTTTCCAGCCATCAATTCCCATCTGTGTTCCTGCGGCACCTTTGCCCGCAGAGGTGGAAGTGATGCTATGTGTGTCTGGGAGCTGTCAGTGTCTGTGCCTGCTTCAGCTCCCAGCAGCTCGGCTGAGGTATGATTCCCCACCCACCACCATGCACTGCTCTGGGGTGAGCTGCTGCAGCCTACAGGAATGCCTGCAGCTCCAGACAAGGCGCTGCTCCTGGCTGGCAGCAAGTGGTTTTGCTGTGCCCAGATGTGACAGTCCTATCCAGACACTCCAGACCTCTGGAAATGCATCTCTAAGGAGCATCAGTAAAGGAGCATTCTTCATATTCTCATGTACTTACGTTGTTATTTAAAAGCCACAGTCAGTGGGCCCCACAGTTGCACAATCAGCCAGTCTCTGAGGCCACATCCAGCTTCAGATGGGGAAGATGTGCAAACGAGTCTTTCAATATCACCTGCACTCCACAACCTCCATCTGTTCTGCAGACTTCCCGAGATCAAGGGCATGGCACCTCCCTGATTTACACACCAGGCCAAGGAACAGGGACGTGCTCTCCCTGCCCGCTGACAAACAACCCAGCTTTACACGCTCCAGGAATTAAAACCTGACTGCGAAAGCAGAGGCCTCATTAACAGAGGCTGCTTTGTGCTGCCCAGGCGAGGGCGGCTGCTGGTCCCCCGGGCAGGCTGGGAGGGTGCATCGGTCAGTGTGGCTTGGCCATGGTTGGTGGGTACCAGAGGGATGTGCAGATTCTCAGTACAAGTTGTTGGCCTGAGTGCCCAAGGAAATGATTCTTGTCTAAGAGTGCTGGTTGAGGGTCACCGTACAGCCTCCCCTCCTTGTCTTCCATCCAAACCGGTTTCCTTTTAATACATTTTATCCTGTTGTCCATTTTCCAAGGAATTTGGCAAGAGCTCCTGGGCTTCAAGCTGTGACCAGCTTCACCCCAAAGTAGCCTGTTGGTTCAGAGCAGGCTGAGGATAACATCCTCCTCCCTCGTGCTGCTGCTCACAGCAGTGCTTTACCAAGCACTGAGCTCTGCTGGGAAGCATTTTGCTCTCTGCAGCCTCCTGTCAGGCAGGACTGAGCTCAGAGCAGCTCCTCAAGTCCCATACAGCAGATACAGCCCCTGAAACTATAGCCCTCAGAATGAGCCACTGCTCACCCAGGCACAGAGAGCATGGAGGAGTTCAGCTGCAAGAGAAGGGAAAGAGAAACAAACCCCAGGGGCTGGTGGCTCCCCAGCAGGGCTGAGTCCCCACAGGCTTCCCATTACCATGATATGTACTAGTCCTTGAAAACCATTACGAGGATGCACCCCACTGCAGGAACAGCTTGATTGCTTCAGTTACTGGCTACCATCTGCAGGGTAGAAATACCCCTGCTGGGAAGCATAAAGCCAGAGCAGCCTAATTAGAGAGCATGTGAGCACTCCCAGGCTCAGCATGGCTGATCGTATCTTTTTCTTGTTGTATCTTTCAAAGCAAGAAATATATTTGAATAGAAGGCTTTCCTGCCTCCCTTCCCTTTGAAGACTGCAGGCTCTGAGAAGACGGTGCATGCCCAGGATGATGCAGGGCTCATGGTGAGATGAGGTGTGCAGCTGGAGCAGGGAGAACACCAGGATGGATGGGCAGCCTTGGTTCTGGTCAGGTCCTTGCCCATTTCTCTTCCTTTTTATTTTCTTCCTTGTTTAGAGTGAAGCAGTAAATGAAGCTCTTACGGCAGCTCAAAGACGTCTTGTCTCTTGCCTGTTTAGTGGTAATAAATAATCACTTTGTCAGTGCTGACAAAGACGAACAGTGCCTGAACCCCATGGGATGCTGTCACCCATCTCCTGCAGCATGAAGAAGCTCAGCCACCCCTCTCAGGACCACAGCCCTTTTGCATCTGCAGTTTTTGGGGTAGGGTATCACAGGCAGAGGGCATATCTTGTGCCTTTTTCTTCATCACCTGTGACTCTAAACACAAAATACTGTTTTCAGAAGTGACTGAGGCAGTTTTGAGGCTAGGAAGAAAAAGAAGATTGTAAAAGACTTGATAAGCCCTCAACCCCTGCTCAAGCAGGTCAGCCAGCACAGGCTGCCCAGGACCCACCAGTTGGGTTTTGGACATCTCCAAGGATGGAGACCACACAGCCTCTCTGTCCAGCCTATTCCAGGGTCCAGCCATCTTCACAGCAAAGAAGTGTTTTCTGAAGTGAAGTGCAATTCCCTGCACTTCCATTTGAGCCCATTCCAGCTGCAAAAGGAGAAGGTAAGTTTTGGAGTGCTTGATGTGTGCTCAGATTGCCACGCACAGACGGCAGATCTGCCTGCAGGACTTGCTGTAAAGGAGCAACCCAGTCATGGTGAGTGCTTGCTTTCACATCACCTGCAGATAGAAGCACTCTTCCCCCACCCAAAATAAGCCCTGATTTGAAAAACATGCTGTGAGTGAAGCTAATGGGCAGGAAAAAAATCCTGCCTTAAGTGCATGGGCAGAAGCCCTTTGTTCCTCCCAGCATGGGCACCCTGCTCCCCACCAATGCCATGCCAATGCATGCAGACAGTTTATTTCTGCCCCCCATAAGTGTGCTAACCAGGATGGAGCCTGGGGCCCGGGATGTTCCCCTGCCAGTGAGGTGCAGCGGGGCGCAGCCAGGATTTGGTGGACACCAGCAGAAGGCTCCAGCAAGAAAACCTCAAGCCAGGGACGAGGTATAAATTGATCGCAACGTTTAGAGAGAGGTGAATTCCATTTAAGGTACAATCCCGTTCCTCTGCTTGCCAGAGCAAGCCCACAGAGCAGTCACTCCAATTGGTTTTCCCTCATCTTTTGTTATTCTTTGTGTCTGTACAACACAAACAATGCTTCAGGGATTTCTCCAATTAAACCTTGCAAAGCAGAAATGTGGTTTCCAATCAATACAATTCCAGGGAACCAGGTGACCTAATTCCATGTCCTAAGTTACACGTGTTATTAAATACCCTATGGAATCATAAGCTCAGCTTCTATTTTATGCATTCTTCCATAGATAACAAGCAAATTGAGAAAGAAAAAAACCAGCCAGAAAGCAGGACAAAATAGGAATGGCTCCTTTTGTCCTGCATTGCAACCACACAGCAGAGATCATGACATGCTCTCACCAGATCCTTATGCACTGTGACAAGGCAATTTCCTTCAGGCTGCTTATTCACTATTCAACTCACATCTTACTGACTGTATAAATCTCATGTGAAAATAATTCCTTATTTGCCTTCAGATGACAATATAATGAGAGCATAGCACGCCCTGTACCATAGCTAGCCTTAGCAAAAGTTCTCAGTGATGTTTTCGGGGTGCATGAACACGGCACGTTGATGTAGATGCTTCCCAAGGTTCCCTACATCTCCGGATCCTGCTCGCTCTTACTTCAGCTTACTGCTGCTCGAATATGCTTCAGGACTGCAGCAATTCCTGGAGAGAAAGGGGACAAACGGAAAGGAGAAGGCAGAAAGCAGAGGGGGGTGATGAGAACACTTCCTGGTACTTAATACAATTCACTGAACACGTCCAGAGATTTCAGTTCCCTCAATCCCTTACCTAAACGTGCCGGCTGCTTCCAGCATAGCCCCAGCTCCACAGCCAGCGCTGGTGCTTCCCTCTCTGCAGTTACAGCCCCACATGGAGACTTTCCACGCCAGCTTATAAAGCACCACACTAATTCTCAGTATCTTTTACAGCTCATTATTTAGAGATAAAAGGCTCCCCAGTGACCGTGTTGCAGGCTTCATGTGGAAAGATCAGGTTATAAAGTGCTCGAGCATGAGGTTTAGTGATCAAAGTCATTTGTTCGTTTGGAGGTTCCTCTGCAGGAGGCCAAAGCTGGTGGGTTCCAGCAGATGAGCAGGTTTGGTCCCAGCATCCTGGCTGCGTTTCTTTTTCAGCATCTTCCTTTTGTTACGTTCACTATATTTGTCTTGCTTTGCTATTTATCACTTTAGAAACTGATTTGAGATGTCTCACCAGAGACTTTGGTTTGGGGAAGTGGAAGGAAGCAGTATTAAAGCATATTGAATATTCATTCAACAATGAAATCTGAATTCTGTTTAGCAGCTCATCTGTAGAAGTACATTTCAAAGTGAAACTTGAACATCCAGGTGAATATTAATTATGCTGCTGCTGGTTTTTTTTTTCCTCAGCAGATCTCATTTCTAAGTCACAGCTCTGGAAATTCCTGTACACAGCTGAACAGGAACACAGGTGAGGCTGATCTGTGTGGGGCATGTAGCCGTTACTAAAGGACTGTAACATGCAAAGAGAGCTGAGCACACAACAGCCCGATCCCTTGAGGTTCTCCAGAGCAGCTCTGCCTTGGGATGCAGCCTCAGGGTGGCTGTGCCCTCCAGAGCAGCTGCTGTGTGAATGGAACCATGGCTGCCCACAGGGTGAGTGATGCTGGCTGGGGTCCGGCTGCAGCCTGTGCCATCACTTCCTTTTGTTACCCAAGTGCTGCCACCCCAGGGAAGAGTGACAGGGACCGGGAAAGAGCAGCGGGTCCCTGCTGGCTGTACAGCATTGGAACATAAGAGCAGGGCCAGGCTTCGTGCTGAACCCTCCAAACGCCCACCTTTGAGTGAAGGGTTTCTTCACAGTTTTACTCAAAACTCTTCTCCAGCTTTCCAGAAACAGAGTGCCAGCTCACTGCTATCAGAGTGAATTGCAATGTACTTGTGCGAAGAAAACAAGAAGAGTCAGTTCTTATGAAGGAGCTGCCTTAGGGATTTCATTCAAAATTATCATCTTCAATTTTATTAAAATCAATAGGAGATTTTATTACAGTATAAATTAAATGAAAGGCTATTTGCTCCTCAGATACCAGAAGCAATAGCATGAGAATTGCTTCAAGCGATGATATTCATCCAGATGTCTCAGCTAATGTTATCTGTGCACAAGTGTGGAGTTTCATTTCTTTTTCCCTCTTATATTTTCATCCCTTAAACACCGGCACAGTTCATGGGATGTGACTGAGGCTTACAGATGAGACTCAGCTATGTTTAAAGGCTCAGGTTGTGAATGGTTGGAGCACAGGAGGGAGCTCAGAAAGGACCTGAAAAAATTCCTGAGGTCTGTAGGAAATGCTGTACAGGGAGTGAGTGAAGAGCTCGGTCTGTTTAGGTTACTACAAGGAAGGCTAAAGGTGACTTGATTACAGGACATTAGTATATTGGCAGGAAGAACAGCACAAGGGACTGCCCAGCGTTCAGTCCAATAGCGCTCAGGGTTCTGCAGGCAGCCTCTGTGGTGTGCTGGAGCTGGAAGCCATTGACACAGGTTTAGGTGCATCCTGGTGACAGAGCTGTCCTGAGACTGGGAATTCTAAAACCAGAGTGAGAAAACTGAGGTTTTGACTGAAATGCTGGGATATTGGTGGTGCTCCAGGAAAAACACAAAGTGCTGTATCCCAGCACATGTAAAATAGGCTGTGATGATAGCCAATATTCTGGCAAAATTGATCTAATAATTGCTTAAACTGGATTTAAGTGCTTGAAAGGTTAATGTGGTAACAATTCATTTCACCGAGCTGCCATATATCAGTAGACAAATCATTTAAATAATTATATACACACTCAGAAGAGGGTCAGCAGGGCCCTGTAAATGCAGGTCATGTTCTGAAATGCTGCCAATTACTGTCACTCGGAAGGGAAAAATTGATGGCAGGCTGATTTGCATAGGGAGAAGCTACAATCCCAACATGATACCAAGCTAAAGCATCCCCAGCCCGCCAGATCTTACAGGCTCTGCAGAAGACTCTTGGGCTAAGTCTGTGTTACAGCCTCAGGGAGAGGGTCACAGGAGGGCAGTCACTGCCCAGTACCAGTCCCTCCGTGTTCTGCAGCACTTGCCAAGGTGTCAGAATGGCACAAACCGAGTAGCAGCACCTTTGGGTGTTTTCAGTGTAGCAGGTTTTAAAGCAATTCCTTTTCCTCTTTAAATCAGACCTTTAGTTTCACGGGAAACGGGAGAGGAAAGGAATGAGCACTGAACGGTAATTTAAAAGTGCAAGAATTAATCTTCAGCACAGCAGCCTTAAGGGCTTTCAGGGGCCTTTGCACTCTCCTGTGCCCAATCTTACTTTGGAGCTCATGATCCCTCTCCTGAGAAGGTGCTGCTCATTGACCCCGTCTCAAAATAGATCCATTTCCTTCCAAATGGGATCTCTCCCTAGTAATGACAGAGACAGTTCTCCACAATTAGTTTACAGCAAGTGCTTCACCTTTGGATACTGAGGTTTTATGAGATAAACCTCACCCTGCATGCAGCCCCGCAGTGCTTCAGGACCTGCTGCAGCCCACAGTTGATTCCTCTGGGTCTCAGGGCAGTTTGGCCTGTGAACCCCTGGGCAAGCTCTGCCTTTATTCAAGCTTTATATGATAAGCCCTCGACATCCAACCATCACCTCTAAACTCCATGGTCACCATCACAGCAATCACACATGGCAATTAATGTCACGAGGGCTCCGGCAAAGGCACCATAAACCAGGGTGATAACTGGTAGAAATTAGACACAGCATATGCACTTGTCCTGTATGTGCTGGGTGCTGAGGAAGGCGAAGGGCTGGCATGTTCATTAGAGACAGCCCAGCATGGACAGCAGTTGGGCCAGATTCCCACACACAGATTGTCATCGTTCCTATTTAAGCCCTTGCAGCTTTGACAGACACATTTCCAGCTGACTGTGGTGCTGCAGCTGGTTCCCTACCACCACAAATACATCACTGCCTGCTTGCTGAGCTCAAAAGGCTGTGTGTCCTGAGGGGCTCCCAGACCTGCTGGTGCCATGGGGAGAGCTCACAAAAACACTTCCATCTGAAAGCCACCCTGATTGTGTAGCGTTTATTCCCTGCAGATGCTGTGTCTTGTTCATTCTGTAAGGCATTTGCATAAAAACTGGATTTCTACACCCAAAGTTTATCAGTTCTGTCTGAGGTTCCATGCAGGTTTTTTTTCCTCTCTTCAGAAATTATCTTTGGTTTGGGTACATGATAATTTCTATCTTGGTAATTATGATGTCAAAACCAAAGGATTATCTATTCCACTAGGAATACATGCAATAAGAGAGGATCGCACAGTGTTCCTGTTTCTGTTCAAAAGCCATTGGCATAAGCAAGTAACATAGAAACAATAAGGACCAAATACTGGGTAGTGGTGGCAGGGGCAGAGCAAACAACTGGTTATGGACATTTACACCAGCTAAGGACACATCCAGCACTGTTCCCAGTCCCCTTGCCTGCAACATGTGCATCCTGGCCCTGTGAACCATCAGGAATAAGAGGAGTTTGAGTATGTTTCACCCTTATTATCGACAAGAGATCCTGTGCCCTGAGATTGCCGCTCTGGCCCACAGCAGTTTCCTGTCAAGGGAGAGGAGTGCTGAGGACTGCAGTGTGAGAGCAGACCCCCTGGGTGTTAGATCTCTCAAGAGCCATACATTCAGTGACACTAATCACGGAAGAAAAACCATCACACAACAAAGCAGAGAGCACAAGACCCAAACCTCCTTCCCTTCCTTATGGTAATGATTTTTGTTCACAATAGTCACCCTTGATTTTTCCATAAGTAATTTTTACACAAGCCTTTCCCACCCACAGGAGGAATAATGAATCCGAAAGCTGTGACTGCACAAAATGATCTGGATGTTATGTCATGAAACTTACTTTGCACATAAACATATTATCTGGTACGGAAGAAAAATGGCTTACTCATCGGTGCTTCTCCACACTCCCCCTCACGTCAGCAGCCTCCTGACTCATTTGAACATGACATTTGTAAGCCAAGGTGAACGCAGCACAAACCCACCCTCTCACAGACGTTTGTGCCTTGCCTTTAGGAAACCTGCGTTCAGAAAGAGCAAACCTTCCTGCCTGCCTGTGTCAGCGCTGGGCCTTGCAAGGCAGGGGCTGTGCTCGCCCCCGGGCTGCTCGCACCCTGCAGGGGCTCTGTCGGACCGACGGGGCGGACCCTCAGCTCAACCCCATCCACCTCGAAGCCACCCGAGCTCTGCAGCGAGGGCTCTGCCGGCGGCATTCAACCTCTGACCCCAGGAGCGCTCCCGTTTCGTCCTCACCGCCCCCTCGCAGGGTCTGCGGCTCCTGCGGTCCCCTCTGCCCCCCCGGTGCTCAGGTACAACCCCGGGAGCTCCCCCAGTGCAGCTCATTAGGGAGAAATGAGACCCCGCTTCTCCTCCCCTTCCCGTACGGCTCCCCCCTAACAAACAGCCATGCAGCACACACTTTGTTCTTATTTCCTATTTTTAATTCACCGAGCCGAAAAGCCCATTTTTAATGAAAAAAGATGAGCTCTTTGGTAGAAATGTGACAAAAAAAGGTCTCTTGTATGATAAAGAAAAATTCTGCAGATTATTAGAAGAGACGTGTCAAATACAAACTGGATTATGGGCACAGTGAAGTAATTATTTCTTGGAGAGATACCATTAAAATAGTAACACTTTTTAAAGCCCTGATAGACAGATAATGAGCATGAGAAACTGGTGAATGCAAACAAGAGCCCGATTTAGGAGGGAGCGGGGCTCTCACAGAGGCACCAAGAGAAGCTGTGGTACCACTGAGTGCTGGACCCTTTGAGATGCTCATCCCTGGGATGTCCACAGCCATCCACCAGGACATCAGCTCAAGCTCAGCTCAGGAAAAGCTCTTGGTGAAACGAGGTAAGTAGAATCCAGACCGGTGCAGATGGCAAAATCCACCCACAGATGCCACAAAAAGACGCAATATTTCATTGATCCCATTATCCATGAGATTGGTATTTCCCCCAGAGAGCGACAGAATGGAACCGTACAAGCAAATGATTTTTTGGCTCACAAAGTGCTAGTTTGGATGGGCAGAGCTGCTATGTAACTGTGTTTTAGATTTGTGCTGGATACAGCACTGATAACACCGAGACATTTTAGTTACTGCTGAGCAGTGCTTGCACAGTCGATGCTTTTTCTGCTCCTCAGACCACCAGTGAGAAGAACAGGTGTGGGCAAGGAGCTGGGATTGGACACAGCAGGGACAACTGACCCCATCTGCCCCTAGGGATACCCCACACCAAGGCATCATACTCAGCAATGAAACTGAGGGAAGAGGAAGGAAAACGGGACATGCAGAAGGATGGTGCTTGCCTTCCCAAGTCACTGTTAGGTGTGATGGAGCCCAGCTGTGCTGGGGATGCCTCAGCACCTGTCTGTGTGGGAAGTAGGAAGGAATTCCTTGTGTTACCTATTAAACCGCCTTTAAAACCACAAGTTTTCTCCCTTTTCCACCTCTCTCCCCATGCCACCATGACTATTTGGGGCTTTGCTGCCAGCAGGGGTTAAACCACAACCCAACAAACACCACACATTTTCCCAGGCAGTATAGAGCTGGAACACACACAGCTGAAATGGAATGAAACACCTTGTTTGCCAGCTAAGGTTTGAGGCTTTGTTTTACTTTAGCTGAAACCAAAGCCGTGTTTACCACAATTTGTTTCCTAAAGTGTGGAAACAAAAGTGTTTCAACTTTCACAAAACATAGATTTTTTCTGTCAATGTACTGCAATGTTCTTAGTGCGGGTTTGAATCAATTGGAGTAAGATTTTGGGGGGAAAGTAATGACTTCAAAGGAAAAAATAATGAATTAATAGAATCACCCGAGGGAAAGCAAATAATGAACAAATGTAAGTGATAATCAGCTGAGCTCTAGCCTCAGGTAGTTTATTGCTTGTCCCTCAGCCTAGGAGTTTAGTAGAGCAGAGCAAGAGAAGTTGCCTGCAGTGGAAGCACCTGAGGAGAGCAGTACAGACCCTTTCAACCTAATGGAGATGAGATGTGGGTCACTAATTAGCTTTTAAAAATGTAGGGCAAATGACCAAAATAGAAGATGCAGGAAAATTAGTAGAGCAGAAAAGTCCAAATGATGTGGTACTAATTCATGCTGTTAAAACCCAAAGCCCGCTGGCACATGGTGTAATTCCATGCAGCCAGTTACCACTTCATGGCAACAAGGAAGGAACAATGGGAGGAGAGGATGTTTATAGTCTGCTTTTCAAAACTGTTAGGTAGCCCCAGCTCCTACTTACTCAGTTTCTTTCTTCTGCTTCACAGAACACATGAAGACTCCCTGTGTTTCCATGAACAAGTGCTACTTATGTGAGACATTCCATAGGAAGAGAGACTGAGCAGCTGCCGTTTTGCAGAGATAGGTTCTAGATAGGGGGATTGGGAATCTGGGCACAAATGCGTTTCTTCATCATCCCCAGTTAAATCTGTAATTCCAGTCGATCACTACTTCACAGTGCCTCCACATGGTTGTAGCAGCAACCATACAGTTTGATGCCAGTAGAGGGTATCAAATCAAACACCCAGAAAGAAAATATGAATAAACTCAAGAAGTTTAAGCCTTAGGAGCAAATCTATCATAACTAGGCCAATCTAGACTGACACAGGGGAGCTTAAATGAGGAAACCCCCTCTGACCAGAAGACTTCAGTGCAGAAGAACCCCTGGCACTTCACAATATTTGCTGTTTCAGAGCTGTCCTCGTGTCCAAGCTGGTGTTCAGGAATGGAGGAGCTTGCTCAAGGAATCTGGCCATACTGGCAAGACCTGACAACACACCCAAGGTACCACAAGTCCTCCTGGTATTTGATTAAGAAGTAGCATCAGCGACAGCAAGGACTCCGGTGAACCCACAAGCACCAAGTGAATGTAGCTTTAGGAGCTTCAGTGATGCTGGTGCACCAGTCATCTTTTGTAGGTCATAATGTAAATTTAGAATTCCAATACATCGCATGGTCTGAACTTCAGGATTCATTTACTCAGATTTATGCTCGCTTTGGGAGTTGTTCCCTGGGACCTCATTTACATGGGAAGAAATTCCACACGTGTCATTCATCTCATAGCATAGAGCCATGCTGTGCTGGCCTGATGGGTGCAAGCTCTCAGTGCTCATCAGGCAGTGGCGCAGCACCTAGGCATGGGGAGGACCTGTTGCTGGGCTATACAGGACCTCAGAGCACTGCCTTTGCCACCCCACTAATGCCAGGCCAGCAAGCCTGGGAGAGATGGAGCCAGAGGGGCTTCCTCGGGGGGGGGAGAAGAGGGGAAAGCTTTTGCTAAGAGGGTTTATCCCTTTCATCTCTGCAGAAGACATGGAGTGCTGCAGATAAACTGCTCCAGCACAAGAGGTGCAAGTGCACAATGGGCTCTTGATCATCTGCACAGGCAGAACGGACACAGCCTTAATGAACTCCTGACATAGGGTGTTGTAATGATGATAAACAGTGCCATGAAAGCAGAGAAGTGTTTGCTACCTCCTGCATTCGACTTCTGCAGGGGAAAAGGCTCATCCTCTGGCCTGTTGTGAAGGCATCCATCACTCAGATACCTTCTTACATGGAAAATTATGTTTCAAGAGCCTGGTGCTGAATCTGAAATAATCCTATTTGCTTCATACAACAGCACATGCAAAGTGTTCAAGATTTTTGTGTCTTAATTTAAGCTTTCTGCTTGACATTTATTTGTGTCACTTACAGTGCTTACCAGCCACAGTCATTAGGAGCAATCGGTGCCACAGGGCACATCAGATGACTATGAATTCCACATCTCTGCACAAAGATTGATATCCCTCTTCCTAAAAAAAATTATGGCGCAAAATGTCTACTAGCATAACTTTACCAGCACTTAGCCTTATGCACAGAACTCTTATTTATCCTGTGGGTAGTAACGGATGTAAGTGGCATCTAATTCCATTTTTATGCTCCTTTAGGGAGCTGTGAAGTCTTTACATCACTGAAAACTCAGACTTGCCCATCTGTTGAGATGAAGACAACTGGGAGATGAAGAACTTCTGAAAACATTTAAAATCAAGGAAGGCAAAGCACCCAAAGGCTCTCCCAGGATCCTGGAAGAGGATCCGCACACACAAGGGGAGCAATGGGGCTGTGTGCTGAGGTCACAGCTGACACCTCTGGGCACTTGCAGCCCCAACTCAAGCACCTCTTTGGGCTCACAGAGGCCCCAGACGACTCATGTGGGGTCAGCAGCAGGTGGCACCCTCTGAGCAAACAGAGCCCCTCAGACCATCTGCACACACAGACCCCCAGAACCTACAGCTCTGCCTGCAGAAGGTCACAGCGTGACTGCAGCAGGGAAGCACTGAGAGCACCACAGGGAGGGAAATGCACGTGGGTTTATTTCTTACCAACAGCCACACTTCAATTACTGTGAACATTTAACCATTCTAATGAATGAGCAAACATTATTTGGAAAACAATGTTTAAGTACTTTAGTTTTAATTTACTCAAATATTTAATAGCACTGCAATTAATCTTCTAACTGTTGATGAATTAAACCATCGTCCTCCTGTGGTTTGATTTATACTGTTGGCTTAACTTCAGAAGAACTCTCCAGCACTTGATCCTCCACTTCTGCATTATGACCAAAGTTTAAAACCATACTCTCCATCATATGGACCAAAATCTGTTGTAAACCAAAGAGAGTTAGGCAACTTTAATCCTGAGCACATGCTTATGTACAGAAGGGCTGGGCTGTTTCCTAAGCAGTCAATAAACCTGTGAAGGAAACATCCATTTTTCATTTAATTTGAAATTTTAATTAATATCTTCAAATTATCAGCACAAATTTGAAAATGTATGGAGTTCTTTCCAAAATATGTCAACAAGATTGAGTGATAACTGCCAAGAGGATATCTGACTTGTAGCAGCCTTTAAACCTGAACAACTCCCTATCTGCTCAGAGTGGAATTAAATATTCCTCCCACCCATATCCCTATTTTCCTGCACATTCATTTATCTCCTTCTATTCTTTCTTCTTCCCTCTTATTCACTACTAGCGGCTGACGGGACTGTGATTACACCAAGGTGAGCAGTCCATGGTGACACAGATGTGGTGGCATTTCCCATGCCTGGGGGTCACCCCCTCCACCATATGACTGTTCCTGCTCCGCGGTCTTTCCAACTCACACATTTCTCTCTCTGTTAGCAACATTATCACAGTTAATAACAACAAGTTGTGCCGAATGCTCACATGCCCCAGGGGAAGAAATGTCTGAATTTCTGAATGAATAACTCTTAATACTATCTAAAATAAGTCATCTTGACAAGCTGATGTATAAGATTATGTGTAATGCCCTGCAGTGCAATGAGCACTTGAGGGCAAAGTAAGTTCTAAACACAAAGTGTTAATAGAAAAAGAAAACCCATGCTCACATCCTCAGCTGGTGTGAACCCACTTCACTGAAACCCAGGCACCTGTCCAGAACCAGGCAGCTGAGGTTACCTGCTCCTTTCTGCAGCTAAACATCCACAGCACTGTGTGGTCTTGGTTCACACAGGCTTGGAGCCCAGGGTACCACAGCTGGTAACAAACTGCTCCACCACAATCAGCTACCTACAAACAAAGATCATTCAAGCTCTTAAGGCTGCTTCTCTGGACGCTCCCAAAGGAGATTTCTGGACTTCAGAGGTTTCTGACTCAGCTTGGTCACCTCCTTCTACAACTGCAGGAGCAATTGGTCCATTAACAGAGTAAATTCTCTCCTTTTTAGAACATGCGGATAGCACTTCACACCGGGTTGTCAGCACGGGTCCTGTTTGAGATGGTTGTCCCTTCTCAGCAAACCATCCTTACAGTGAAAGCCATCCCAGCAGGACCAGAGCTGCACGCTCCCAGGAGACACCTCAGGTATTGAGATGCCAGACTCACCAGGGGCACTGACCAAAATCCATGGCATTTTGTACACTGAGAAAGAAGTACATGGTGTTCGGGAGAGAAAGATGTGTAATGGAAATCAGTCGCTGTGATGGCAGCACGACAGCAAACTGCCAGAGGTTTGAGTAAAACACGAGGATTGTCTGGACACATTTTCCCCAGTGTTATATCCCTTATTCTTCCTGCGCTGTGCCTTCACCTCAGGAAACAGATGAACAACATCAGGTACTTACAGTTCAAAATTACAGAAAGACCATAGTATTCCTCTTCACTCTAACACATGAGCAGACAAAACTGTCATCTCAGAGTGAGTCATGCATCAGCTCTCCAGGTTCCTTAAGCACAGAGTCAAAAAATAAGAGCTTGATTTTGAAGCTTCCATTTACCAAAGCAATGCTCACACAAAGCATAAAGGTTCCATCCACTTTGGATACTGCTTGGGTGTACTGCCTGTGGCTTTCCCTTCCCTGTCTGTCGCAGTGACTTTCCTGTTAGGTTTCATGATGTGCAGAAGCCCAGTAATCACTGTAATCAGGACTAAGGTGTGAATTTAACTGACTTGCACACAGATGTATTAAAATTGTTGTAAAACAGAAAAATTTAACACTATGAAGTTATATTCCATCATGCACTATTTATCCCACGCTATTAGCTCATTATGTTAGGAATGCATAAAGTAGTCAGTGCTTAGTAACTAAGTCAAATTAATACACAGTTAATTAAAATACAGAATGAGCTTTAAGCAATTGCATTTAATCTCCCTGTTGACAGAGCTGACTGCTGAGCAGGGGGTGGCTGCTCAGGGTGCTGGGGTCAGGAATGCCCATCCCATGGGGCTGGGGACAAGTGCTGGGTACCAGGGCAGCCCCACAGGGAGTCTGAGCACTGCTCCTGCTTTGGCAAATGGCTGAAACAAGCGTTTTCCTTGTGTGAGAAGGCATTGCCTCCAGGTCTGCTGGCTTTGTGTGGCAGCAAACATGGAGGTCAGCTGAAAATTCACGGTGGTTTTAAAGTCTGTTTAGGTTGGTTTTAATGAGATGACACTGAGGAAAAAGATCATGCAGGATTATGACAATGTTGTGTTTCAAACAGATTGATTTACGGCTCCCGGGCGACAGATGTTTTGATAGCATGGTGAGGGGAGGATGCATTTGCTGACAGAGGCTGTACAGTGGGATGGAGCCTCATGCCCAGCAGCGCAGCATGAGCAATGCCATAGGATCCGAGGGGACGAGGTCACACAGGGCTGAGGCTCATCTGCCGCACGCAAGGGCTGGCGCTGTGCAGGGAGGTGTCTGACACTGGGGTCATTTGAGGGCTCTCCTGCACAGTGAAGAACTTGCCTGCAGGCTGTGCACTCACACTTCCATTCTGCATTAGCGAAGCACCCGCATAGCTCTGGCTGCAGCAGAGGGCTGCCACGATAATGGACATATTTGACCTCAAAGGTGTCATATGTAAGGTAAGAACGTGCTCAGAAATGTACACGATACGAATACCTACACCAGAGCAGCAGCACCCACTAACACAGTGCAGCAAACCCATTGGGTCTGAAGACACATCCGAGCAAGTCCCACTGTGATCAAAAACCTGACAGCTGACTAGCTTATGCCACAGGATCGTGTCATCTTCTACCCTGATTGCTCAGCATAGGAACCCTGTTCCTTAGGGTTTCCTTTCGTACACTGTCAGAGGGAGGAAGTTCTTCTTCCAATAGTTTTAGATTGGGAGGTTAAGGTGGTTTTCCCAACTAAGCATTTCTCCCTTCCTCTCCTTTTGGCATGCAGGAAGGTTTCTCTGCTGTAGCATTAGCTCCATTCCATCTTGCAAATGGCTCCGCTCTCCAGAAGGCAAGCTGCTTCTCAATGCAAACTCTCAATGCAATGGATGAAAAACATTATAAATAACTAATAGCACCGCCAACACTGAAGGACTATCCATCTTTCTGTAAACTGCACATGCTTTCCAGGTTTTGTGACTTCTCCAGATCTCCTGGAAGTAGTGTATAAATATAAAGTATTGCAGCCATCACCCTTTATTTCAGCAATCAATTTTGTTCTTATGTGATATTCATGTTTTGCAAAAATGGCTCTTTAAAGGAGCTCACTCTGCTATTTGTGAGCCAAGTGAAGGCTGTTGCAAATGGAGGAGTAAACCAGGCCAGCGTGAGAAAGTGTTTTACAGATTAGTTAAGAGTGTGGAGAACAGGGGAAAGGCCACATAAACTTTTGCCTTCAACAGCCCCAACTTCTCCAAACATGAGTAACTGTTTTCTCAGCGTGCCCTTAAACCTAATCCTCAGAAGCTGCATTACAACAACTGGTGTGTAGAAATGGCATGGCATGTATTAAACATCTGCTTATTGTTTGTGGTTTTGTTTGACTCCTGTTTAGCAACCTGAGTGCTGTGAATTGACTCTGCTTGGCCACCTTACTCTGAAGGCAGCAAGGAATTGTGAATGTAGCCGGTGAGGAGCAATTCTCCATTGGAAATGCCATGATAACGTGCATTGCACTAACACCACTGTCCCAGCACCTCCACCTTGGACTTTGCACATGATAACACAGCTCAGCTCCACAGGCTGCTGAGGAGCCAGACCCGAGAGCAGAGGATGCTTTGCAGTGCGCACTCCCTGGGACACAGCTCAGGGGTGCTGGCATCTGCCCAGCCTGGATTCCTCTTGCTCTTTCCATCACCTCCTCTGAGGCAAGCTGCTGTGACAAGTATTTTTATGGCTATTTCAGTGCTGCAAATGCACTGACATGATCTGCAACAGGCACTGTGGAATTGTGACCACAACAATGTGTAGCAAGCAACATGCTGCAATCTTTGGATGCAATTTTGCTATTTTGGATGACTTACAGATTAACACAATCATTCAGCAGAGAAAAAGAGGAAACATTCAAGCACAGGGACAGGTATCTCTTGCTGGGTCAGGAAATATCACATACTAGGTAAGATTTTGAAGACTTGAGGTCAAACAGCAGCACAGTATATCTGAGCTCACACCCCACACACATTTACAGCCCTGTTTTGTACCTGCTATAGCATCTTTGCTGCCACAACCTGGAATGACGTTTTCATATCCTTCCTGCACCAGTATCATTATATCTCTGCGCTAACCTTTATGTTCACCTCTGACATGTTCATGTGAGATGTAAGAAAAACAGTACATTCAATCACATCTGATGCCAGTTTGCACCCTTGCAAATTTAAACGGACCTTCAAAGCATCACTGTGAGCAGAATAATTTCCTACCATCCCTCTTGACAAGTTGCAGGCCTGCATAAACACATCCACCTCAGATCCTCACGCCGCAGTTACCTGCTGAATTGGTCTTCACCCTGTTTATCCTTTTAGTCTCATTTTTTTCCTTTGGTTTGCTTACAGAGAGCACCAAGCCAACGAAGCACCTGGCTGTCAGATTTCTTTCCATGGAGTTGGTAACTCTATAGCGAGGGTACAAAAACTGCATTTTATATTCCTCTCTCCAAAGTTTCATGTAGAAGGAGAAGGGTTTGAAGCTGTGGTTGCTCACTAAATCCTTGACAAATTTCCAGCATTATTTCTGGTTTCCCTGTCACATGGCTCATTTTTCTCATCCAACAAAGTGTGAAGGAAGACAACCACAAACCATGAATTGTTGGAGGTGTGACTGCATGGTCTGTACAGCCCAGACAACATTATTAATCTCAGGAATAAATCAGAGCCCAACAATAACCCTGAGGTGGAATTTCCATGCACAGGTGCTTTCACAAGGCCTAGTTTAAATCTTTAATCTTCCTTTCAAATGCCAGTGCTCTCTCTCACATCTGGAGGCAGCGTGGCAGTTCAGACAGCAGCGATGCCACAACCTCGTGTAAGGAGCCCACACATCCGTGAGAGGCGTTTGTGATCCCGAGGCTCTGGGGATTGAGCAGAGCAGCTCCTTTGTTCTGCTGCAGCCCTTGGTGCAGAGGGAGGAAGAGGCTGAGAACAAGCTGCCCTTGTTTCCCTGGGGGTATTTCCAAGATTAATCTCTGCAGAGATAAGAGTCCTAAAATATTTATATGAAGAATTGCATGTTTCAGTGTAAGTCCCACTGTAAGCCCTACAAGACCAATAGGTTGTGTTTTTTTTTCTTCTGCCTTTCTCTCCTTGCCTTTGTCTCTCCACACACATAAAAACAAACCTATAATATCCAGCTAGGCTGAATAGATTCAAAGCTATTGAGCTGTAGAATAACACTTGCCCAGAGAAAAGCACAGAAGGAAGCAACTTTCCTTCCCACAATGCAGGGGTGAGAAATAGAGCCTAAATGTGTGAGCCGAGCTCCTGCACTCTCCTGACACAAATACACACCACCTGCCAGCTCCAGCTCAGTTTGAGCTCAGAGTAGAGGAACAGGAGATGTAATCATCATCGAAGGGGGAAGAACAATGCTATCATCATAGCACAGAGCTATCAAATAGCATAAGGAAATCAAATGTAATTTTGAGATGTACAACACCATATAATTCATAACATCAAGTGCCAAACTTCTGAGAAGTGCAGGATTCCTAATGTGAGATGTGTAAATATGATCCGTGTCAATAAAAAGACTAATACAGAATTAAGTGATCTATTCTTTGTATGACCGAAACTGTATGTTTTGTTTGTTTTGTTGCTGTTTTAAAGCATTGCTGTGTGTATCTTCTTGAACATTGCTCTATTCGGTCTCCTGGGGGGGGGTCTTGTGGACCATGGGGGAACAAATTGCAAATGTTCCTTTTTGTTCTTTTATCTATGAGACACAACAAACAACCTAAAGACCGATGATGAGACACAACGGACAAGCTGAAGACTGGTGAAGAACGATTAAGAATGGGGAGAGAAGGGGGAGGACCAGCAAGAGACATGCACAAGAGATGAGGGTGAAAAGTTCAACCTTAAAAGTCTGTAGAGAGGTCACTGAGGAAGACTCTTTACTTCATCCCGAGACCACGAGGAGGCAGTGCGCATGCGGGAGGGACTTGGGAAACTCAATATAAACCGAGAGCACGTGTTAAGAGATGTGCGTGTTGGTGGAGCGGTGCCTCCCTGCGCACCCAGCGCTGTTTGCTTATCTCTAGTCAATAAAACCTAAAAAGCTGCAAAGTGAGTCATTTATCACACTAAGCTCCCTCCAACATGACATTTTCCAGCCTACAGACCAGTGATGGTCCTATAGCACCTGCAATTAGCCACCAACTCACTGAACACACTGAATTCAATAGCAAGGACAGTGAGCAAAAAGAAACAAAATCATAACGCCTTCAGGACAGAAAGAAACCAAAACCAGATCCTAAGCTAGATCAATCAAAGTGAACCTGCTAACATCACTGTCATGCGAATTATGTGGCCCCCCTTGATGATTAATTCCCACAGGCCATTTTCAAGAGCAGGGAAGACCAGAAATCAAGAACCAGTCACTTGTGAGCAAATGGAAAGCACAAGCTTACAGGAGCCTGGAAATAGTTCCAGCCCTTCAGAAAGCCTGTTCATGAGGCAAGAGCCCTCTGTGTTCTTGCTGCTGTGACCTGGGTAACTGAGTACTGATAATTGGAGGACATCTACAATGTGAGGTACAGGAGTTGCTATAATTTTACATTGCAGATTTCTTGCTTTCTTCAGCCTGAATACTGCAGAACTACTGAAAATGACAGAGATAAACAGTGCAGGTTTTCCCCCTCACTACAAAATTGCAGTTTTAGTACCATAAATTGTGATCTCTACAGGGACAGAACAAGCCTGCTTTTCTAAGAATTACTCTTGGGCTTTGTAAAAGCCACATACTGCAATACATTTAATATAGTATCATTTTTATAACACAGCACTGAGACCTACAACATTTAGCAATGAACTGCGAGTGCTGATTTGCCATTGCCAGAGCTGTTACCGTAATAACATTTAAAGTACCATATTCAATAAAGCCTTTTCTTCACCATGCACTGATTTGCACGATCTTAGTCAGAAGAAACCTAGCTGGCTTCTTAATATCTCAACAGCATAACACTGAGAACAACCTTTCCACCATTCCTTTCCGTAATAAAAGGAATAACCACATTCCAAGGAATTGGGTTAGGAGATAGGGCCTGATTTGTGCCTGTTTCAGGGTATCCTGGCTAAGCTTCTTTGACGTGTTTTCATTTTTCAGATCGATGCTGGCTTTTTTCTTCTATTCAAGAGGGACATCTGACTGGCCCTGATAGTTTATCCATATTTAAGTGACTATTGGCAGACACGTGTATATAGGGTTACTCCAGTTTCCTCTAGCTTGTCAGCTTCTGAAAATGGATTGATGAATGCTACTAATAAATTAACCCAGTGGGACAAGTCGTAAGACAAATCCAGGAAAATGCTAATTTTCCTGTTATATTTTACAAAACAGAGCATTACATGACTTGCTGAGGAGCAGTTTCTCCTGTGAGAGGCACGTGAATTGTCTTTAATTCAAATTATCTAAATCTCCCAGCTACACAATGGCAACACGCCCTCGTTAACTTCCCACATTAATAATGAGGATTTACTCATCAGAGCAGCTTCTCAGGGCTAACCAAGCAAAGGCTGTGGCCAAAAGGAATCCCAAGTTCTCAATGTGCAAAGATATCCCCAGCACCCTGAAAGCACATCAGAATAGGGAGCACAAGGAAAAGGTGACAAGTAGCCCTGCATTGCAGGGGACGTCTCCAGAAAACAGATTTTTGCACACTGTCTCCTTGAACCAAGGAGAACCATATTCGTAAAGACCATTTCCATGTGTGCGTTATTAACAGAAACTGCTGCATAGTAAGAAAAAATCAATGGCTTGTAAAACCCCCATACATCTGCTGCAGTATGTTGCTGTCTTCTTTATAGTCAATACTGAATATTAATTGAAAATCAATGGTACCAATGATACTTCAACTAAATATGGACTATAGCTCAAAGTTCTCTTGTATTGCCTGGGTGATGCTTTCTCCAGAATCATCTCAAGCACTTCATTGTTTGGCAATAATTAAAAATACTCTCCCATGCAGCCTGAAAACTGACCACAGTCTGTTCATGAAAAGCTGCTAGGAGATGCATCATCACGATCACGGCCTCACCATGTAGCCAACATGGTGGTGCACATCCACTTGAGGTGATCAGTCAGGATTCAGAATACACTAAGAGAGACTGGCTTTTCTCAATTAATGGACACAAGTGCTGCAGTTTAAGTTGAGGAATCGTACCCTCAATACGTTCCCGGAAGCATGGCTCTGAATGACACGTGTCTTGATGTTGTAGAACAGCATCTGAAAAGTGGCACAAACCCGTTGTCTCTTGCATGTCCTTAGGGCCACTTCAGTGCCTGTCAGAACAAACGTCCTGGGGCACTAAATACATTACATTTCTAATAATTATGTTCAATTTCAATGAGGAATTCTGACAGCTGCAACTTCTGTGAGTGGAATGCAGAATTGAGTATTCTCTCATCATACTTGTCATTTGTTTATTATTCCTTCAGCAAGACCCTGAAAATCTCAAGGTAGCATTAGCAGTGGTACTCCACTGTAGATTAACGGCAAGGACAATGGATCCATTTCAATTAACTGTTAAAGTCATACCCCTTATAAGACAGGAATTAAATACAGTTTGATATTATGTCTGGTACTAAGAGAGCAAAAGGAATGCATCGCACTGAAAGCCTTCAAGAGGTGCATCAGCTCAGTTTACAGAAGTTCTCTGACACTTAAGTCAATCATCTACCCTCAAGCACAGTCTACTAAAACCAGAAACACAAAGAAGTTGTTGTAAACTGGTTTCCATTTAGACTTGTGAGCAAGCATCAATATAAAGGATAACTACAGCCAATAACTGCTAAAAGAACCGGGAAATTAAATGGCAACAGAATATAAGACTTTCGGTTCTTGTCAAGTGGAAGCCTTGTCCATGAGCCTCAAGCCACACGCTGCTCTGAAAAGCTATTCTTGAGAGAAAGAATAGGGCCTGAGGTCTAATAATTGCTATTTTACAGTGGCAGTAATGTATTTTCCAGTCTATCTTGTCACCAACCTACTTAATACTCCTGCAGCTCTTCCAAAACAATGCATCCCAAGGTTTGGCCAGAATGGTGGACGTTGATCCTGGCACACCTCTTGTAAGGCACAGAACAAACAGATGGCCCTGAGAAGACCAGTCATGTCAGAAGATGGATGCTCGCCCCCCGATTGGAAACCATCTATCCAGATTGGTCACAGCTTCCCTCAGTTCTGTCCTGTTCAATAGATACTCAAGAACCCCCTACTCAAACACTTTGTTTCTTCCTGCCCAGGACAGCACATGCCAAGGAGTCTGCTCCCCAACATGGGATGGGAGAAGCTGCCATCCTCTCAGTCCTTGACAAAAGTCAAGAGAACAGTTCTTGTTTTCATTACTTCATCCTGAACCCATTCACGCGAGTGTGTGTATAAGCCTACGGGGTCTGCTCTGTGTGCCCTTCACATGATGAGAGATGTGCCTTACTTTATCAAAGAAATGCATTTCTTCCCATATCTGGTCTCTCAGCCAGCCCCATGCTGCTGTGACCTTTTCTGGGCTGTTTTCATGTAAATAAGAGGGAAAGAGAAAGGACTTTCTTAGCAAAATAAAACTGTTTGATGCCTCAGAAAATGATCCTCTTGACACAATGAGTGCTACGCAAATATTCCCTCAGCTGTGCTTAAGTAGGATTTTTGTACATTGACCATCTAAGGAATTGGGGACAGAATTCCAAGTGGACATTCTTATATCTTGTGCCATAGACATTAGGTCATGATGCAGAACTGATCCCCAGATGTTCTGGGGGAGAGAAGCGCTCAGCATGCAAGAAACTGTGGGCTAATTACAGGTACCACAGAGCTCACTCCAAATTGCAATCATTATCTGCTGGCATCTTTCACTTCTTTTCACAAATACCCTCCCACTAAACACTTATCAGACCTTTGTTCTGATTGGGGAAGCACCTGCTCCTTAAATGTAAATATTTGGAAAGCCCTGGAAAAGCATTCAGTACATTTGGCAGTCTGCTCCCCTTCAATAACTAAACAACTTGGATCTCTAGATCCCGTTTCGTTCCCACTTTCCTATTGCTGTACTTCAGCCTTGTGTTTAAGCATACTTGTACTTCTGTGCGCTATGCAGTCCGGCTACTGCTATAGGCAGAGAATTACATACAGAACTAAAAGGAATGAAAGTGAAGCAAGTGCTGGCAAAACATAAAGCCAAGTCTTATCTAAACATCATTCCCTCCTGCATGTCTTCCAAATGGATTGTCATGATCTCAGCATGCATTTACGCTCTGTGTTGGGAAGGACTGAAAGAATTCATTTTGCAGAGGCTACCCTTATGAAAGAAAAAGATTCAAGATGTTTTGGGGTATTTTAACACTAGTCTGTCCATGCATTTATGTTCCTTCATTGCTTCCTGTGGCCCTTCCTATATCCAAAGTAGTATCGAGGGGGGGGCAGAGCTAGAGCTGCGATAAGTACATGGTGCACCCCACATCCACATTACCAGGCAGTCATACAGTTCACTCCCATGATTGAAAAGGAGACAGATCCTCCTTCCTTCGTGCAATCTAGAGCTACAAGCAGCTTAAATCAGAAACAGCTCTAACTACGTCAGCAGCATTACACACAACACATGTGAGCAATGGGATTCCCTTCCAGTGTCAGCTGTTGGGGGTGATTTATTCATGAGCTCAACCAACCTAAGGCAACAGATATCTGACACAAAAGAACATGAGGAGCTCATAGAACGGTACAGCAGGATTCAATAGGTGAAACAATTACAGCCTGGAAGTAGAACCAAAGCTGTAAAAATAATGAAGCTGTGCAGGGAGCAGAATTTGCATTTCTCAGAACGTTGTGCAGTTTCAAACTGCAGCTAATTCCAAGTCAGAATGGGCAAGAAACATATCACAAGTCTGAAATCACTTCTTGTTTTCAGGCAAAGTCATTTTCTGTCATTACAGTACAAACTGCAAGCAAGCTTTGTTATGAGATATGAAAACATATCACTTCACTTTTGAAAAGGTGCATTTTGACCATATGCTTTGTTTGCCTTTGACCATTTTCTTGATATCAATGCATTCTCATTTTCAGTGTTAAAGAAATAACAGTTCAAAGGAAGAATGCCCCATCAGGAAACCCTCTATAGTTTTAATGATCAACCAGAAGTCCAGGCTGCCAAAGGGCTCAGCAGGTATCCCAGTGAATGAAGTGCTTCAAACTAACTACCTTCCTGGAGCTTAGCTGTCAATCCTGAGGTGACCTCCGAACACAGGTCCCGTGTGCTGGGAGCAGGATGGGAGAGGAGCATCCCAGTGAGCAGGGCAGGAGAAAGCAGGCGTGCTCTTCCTCGATGCTGTTCTAGACTGAAATATTCATCCTTAAACTGCTTCTGTACCTCTAACTGGGTTGGTCTGGAGAGCTGACAGACAAACCTGACTAAAAGACAGACTTGATAAATATGCCAGAAGCACCTGCAGTCTTTTTAAACACAGAAAAAGTGAGGGGAAAAATAGAGATAAAGAAGAAGATGGCAATGGCGCAGCTGCCCTTGCTCAGTGCATGGCTTCTGGAGCAGGGCAGTAAGATGCTCGTTTACACCAAACCTGGCAGGGCTATTCTTTCAGGCCATCTCTTTGCCTGATGTAAAGCCAACATTGGGTATCTCCTAAGCAGGAAGAAAACAACTGCCAGGTTGCAGTGGCAGGAAGGAGCCTGCTGCATCCTGAACAGGCTGAAGCAGCTGTCCCGAGGGGTGCCACAGGCAGGGGCTGAGGCACCCCGGGTGTTCCTGTCTGCCAATGCTGACTGATGAAATACCAACAGATGTGGTGGATCATCCAAAGCATCTCTGTGACCTTGTGTCAGGTGGGGTATGGCATTTCTCTCTTTCAGGGGGCCCCGGACGTGTGACAGTCACTGTGCCGTTACCCTGTACCTCATGTCTCCTGGCAGGTGCCTTCCAGGGCAAAGCATGACCCAAAAGCTTTCCCACCAAGTCACACTGCTCCTGGTGTGAGCCACAGATCAGCGAAGCTGTCATTCGGAACAGCTTTCACCCAGATCAGAGGTAATGTGATAATGCTTGCTTTTATGTGCACGCATCTGTCACTTCTGTTAGCAGCAGCAGGACACACGTGGGGAATTAAGAGGAACTGCCTAAATTCCCCCAGGCGCAGGTCTCCAGCCTGAAGGATCACAAGTGCTGAGCTTCAGCATTGCTCTGCACATAAAACAAAGAAAGGAGCTGCACTTTCAGGAGGGCACAAGCACAAACTTATTGTGGGATTGACGCAGCCGTGTCCCAAAGACTGAGCAGGTGAAAGCAGGTCTTTTATCAGAGGCTTTTCTTGAATGCTCTGCACTGACTTGGTCAAGCAAAGGGAAACAGAAGGAAATTTGAAGCTAGAGCTCAGAGGAGAAACATCCTTAGCAACTGCCTATTATTAGTACTGTTTAACCAAAATAAAATGAGGTGAAACAAGGCAGAATGGTAACCAGGTCACACACATCCCTACTGCCCACAACGTGCCTGTTAATTTGGTGCAGAAGGTGACTGGAGAGATGGTAGGAAAAGAAAAACAGAACAAATTCCCCAAGGACATGAAACAGTGCCCAGGGGGGGCTGATGAACACTATCCTTTTACCTCAATTGTGTGTTTTAGCAGGCCCTGAATACAAGCACAGCATTTATCCTGCTACGGGTTGAGACCCCTTGGAGGCTGTGGAAGGGCTGGTTGAGAAATGGCAATGCGTTAGTAACCCCATCTGTTAGTAACCCCATCCGTTAGTAGCCCCGTCCTGCCACCTCAGAGGAGGCAGCTCCAAGCTGCAATAGCTGGCAACAGCTCCACTCCTCCAGCACAGAGCAGTCAGGCCTCAGCATCCTGCTCCTCTGGGGCCATTGCAAGCACTGGTGATAAAGGGTGTAAAGCAGTGGTGAAGGGTACATGAAGTCCTGATTCTTCCCTTTTGTAGGCTGTGTAGTAACAAAAAATTCCTGTTTCCTTGGACAAGCATTTTAAGCCAGTGATGCTCTACCATCTCTCTGCTGCAGAGTGTTTTGGACTACAGTGCTCAAAGCATATTCCCCAAAGACTCTGACCCAGACAGGATGACAGCCTGAGTCTGAAGGGCACTAGGGATCAGCACCCACTGATTGCAGTGGGATTTGGACGTGCCCAGCAGCGCTCTGTCCAGGGGCACAAGCAATGGTGCACTTAGATCAGACCAGGTTCTCAGCTACCGACATGCAGTAAAGTTTCCTCAGCTCCCAGCAGCTGCGGGTACAACCTGCTTTGTTGTAGCACTGATGCTTCCTCAGCTCAGCAACTGAAAGTCTTCACACATGGCAGTTTAGTTGCCATATGCTGACTCTGAAACTCTCAAAGACAACCTCCAGTCTGTTTGTCCTCGTACAGCCACAGCACAGTCCTTCCTGTCTCGCACTACCCACAGATGAATTAGTTAAACTTGAGCTTGCTCGTACTTGATAGCTGATAAGGTGCTTTATCTGCTTTACTTCATTCACTAACAACAGCACGAGCATTTTAGCTGTGTCTGGTACACACAGCAGAGCAGAACAATGTGCTGGGCCCATGTGCCAAGTTTGTATAACTGAATCTCTGCTACCCAGGAGATCTCTTCCAGCTCTCCATTTCTGCTTCCTTCTGACCCAGAAAAGCCCTTGGGAGCAATCCTCAGCCAGGCTGCTCATCCCTCCCCATGAGCACACAGCAAGGTGCAGCAAAACCTGGGCCATGCAGAGCAGCCCAGCGCAGGGCATGGCTGTTTGTGCTCCGCACCATCCCTGCTGAGCATCCCCTAGCTCCTGGCAGTACTTGGGTATTGCTGCCAGCCCTTAGCCAGGAGCCTTGGTGACAGAAAATGTTCAAGAGCTGTGTTCACATAGGGTCAGTAGTGAGCAGACATCACCATGAGGCTGCTTTGGGATCACTGTCCCCAGGGCTCCTTGCCCACAGCAGGGACAGGCTTGCGGCCATGGCTCACACCATGGATGAGCCAGTACCACACTGAGGGTTTCCTCTCATTTCCACAGTGCCCTTGAGTTCATGAGCTAAAAACTGGGAGAAGACAGGAGATGGAGACAAAGCTGAGCCCTCAGGCACCGCCTGCACTGGAGATGGCTGTGGAGCTGTGCCAGGCCCTCCTCAGGGACAAGCCAATACCTGCCCCAACAGCAGAGACCTCAGGCAGCCCTGCCATCCACAGCTCCCCCAGATGCTGGATCCTAAGACCCCCCAGGACCAGGGCAGCATGGCAGCCCGTCAGCATCAATCAGGCATCTGCACCCTGTTACACAGGACATAGATTACACACCATTTTCTCAGCAAAGCTTCTCAATTACATTTCTATTCAAAAGTTTTGAAAGTTCACATTATGGAGGAGTCCAAGCCTATTATGACAACATCTGTCTTATGTGTGTGTACACATATATATATATACTTATGGAGCTTTAAGCTACTACCAGGAGGATGCTTTCAGGGATGCACAATGAAATACAGTGCTTTTTATGTAGTGCAAAGCAAAAGCCCTTTAAGTTTCCATGTCAAGAGTCCTTGCATTTTCTTTTTTGGAGAGCTGCATTGTGCACCTTCCTGTTCCCCCCAAGGTACCACAAAGTAGCAAGTTTCCCAAGTTAACTTTTTATTCCTAAGGACAAGTACTGAGACGTAATGCTTGATGGAGAAAACAAATCCTCCTTTACACCACTTGCAGTCAGCCAGGCAATTACGGGTTTGAAGCTTCCAGATGCCTCCTGAGATTTCACCTGGGTTTTTAGAATGCAGGTCAGGAGGGAAGCAAAATCAAAACTGAAGATCCCCATTGAAAAGCAGCCACGTGCTTCCTGCCAGCCCAGGGAGGCTCATTAATTCCCCTCAGGCTTTATATTTCTCTTATATTTAATGACACTCTGCCGAGCACAAGTGAGAGCTCCAAGGCACCAACCCTAATCTGGGCCACTTTTCATTTAAATTACTACTGCTTCCTAGCAAGTCAAGTCTGCAATAGGCAGATTTAGCAAGATGGAAGGAAGGAGACTTGTTGAACAAAGCACGTATAATGATACCTAGCTTGCAAGTATTTATCACTTGTAATATCACTCCTGACCCAAGCACTGAGGTACGGTTTTATTTACACCATAGCATCTTAAAAGTGGCTTGTGTAATGTAGAAATGGTTTTACCACATAGAATCACAGAATAGTTAGGGTTGGAAAGGACATAAAGATCATCTAGTTCCAACCCCCCTGCTATGGGCAGGGACACCTCCCACTAAACTATGCCACCCAAGGCTATGTCCAACCTGACCTTGAACACAGCCAGTGATGGAGCATTCACAGCTTCCCTGGGCAACCCATTCCAGTGCCTCACCACCCTTACAGGAAAGAATTTC
>JASSUY010044569.1:0-18934 GCA_032466535.1 Forpus xanthops
AAAGTGGGGGGGAAAAGAAGGTTGGGAGGAGTGAGTGGGCAGGCAGATTGATTTACGCCTCAAACCACGACAATGAGTAAACCAGTCCTAGCTTATGTCCAGATCAATGGGATGTGTTAACTCTTCCAGCAGTTCCAGGTACTGAACTGAATAATAAAGCTTCAGAATTACAGTTGAGACAAAAGAAACCAAGCATAACAGCTGTTTATACGCACACAGCAAATCATAGCACAACATACTCTCTGTTTTGTGCAACAAGTTATTCATAGCCCAAAGCATCTTCTAAATGTCGAAATATAGCATAAATTTTAAAAATTAACAAAGTAGTATTTCAGTGATATCACTGAATCATGGAAGTGTTAAGAATCTTTTATAAAAGATAATAAAAAAACTTCATTACATAGTCATTTCAAACCTTTCAAATTAAGGAGGCCAGGCATACAAGGTAATGGATTAATTCTATGTTCTGCTTTTTAAGTAAAGATTCACATCCTAGAGAAGATTCACATCCCAGCCACATTGATATTTATTGGTGAGGAATTATTTGAGAATTATGGAATGAACTTCCATAGCAACTAAGCACTTACCTATTCCATTCCAAGTGTTGTTAGGTTTATGTAATCTGTTTGTAAAAATATAAAAAGAAGCACCTCATAGGCAATTGCAGTTCATCTGCAATTTGTCATCTTGGTAATATAAATTAAAAGCCATTTATCTTGTATGAGGCATCACTTAACCCTCTGCTGAAAGACATTTGAAAACTTACAGTTTAAAGACTTAAATAAGAACTTCAATAACATTAAATAGTCATGATAAAACTCAGCCTCCTTTTCAATTGCCCAGCTTCAACAAAAGGCTGGCACTGTGACACATCTTGAAATTTAGCAAATTCGATGTTAATTCAATAAAGTTTTAGAAATAAATATCAAAATTCATTGTGTATACTGAATAAAATAAAGTATGATAATATATTTTCTCATTTCAGCATGAAATTTAAAGAAAAATGTGAAAAACTCTATAACCAGGATATTACTCCACTCAAAATGTGCATAACTTTTTCTAAATCTGGACTTCTGATTAATGTAATTGAACAGATGCATGGTGACTGTGGTATAAAGATTGAATCAAAGGACTTAAAGAAATAGGAAAATATACCTGAAAAAATAAAAGAGATTTTTCTTCTAACCAGAGGACAGTTGATCAGTGTTTGCTATTTCAAGACTGATCATACCTTCAGTCATCAGAAACTAGAGTTATTTCTGTTTATGAGTAAAACATTCCTAACAAGATGTCATGGAATCATAGAATCATAGAATAGTTAGGGTTGGAAAAGACCTTAAATTCATCTAGTTCCAACCCCCCTGATATGGGCAGGGACACCTCACACTAAATCATGCCATTCAAGGCACTGTCCCACCCAGCCTTGAACACTGCCAGTGATGGAGCATTCACAACTTCTCTGGGCAACCCATTCCAGTGCCTCACCACTTGCACAGTAAAGAATTTTTTCCTCAGATCCAATCTAAACTTCCCCTGTTACCCCTTGTCTTCTCAGTGCGGTCCTTCATGAAGAGATCCTCCCCAGCGTCCTTATAGTCCCCCTTCAGATATTGGAAGGCTGCTATGAGGCCCCCAGGCAGCCTTCTTTTCTCCAGGTTGAGCACAGTTATTAAATTTCAGAGTTACTGTTATTTCATATAAACTTTTGATTACACTACTGTTTACCTTTACTTATGAAATGCCTAAAAGTGAAATTTCTTTGGGTGTAATGTGTAAGTAGCAGTACTTTGGAATAACTGTATTATTTTTTTTTTAAAAAAGGTGGCCTATTTTTGATTAGTTTGGCTACTTTTTCAGATTTATTTATTTAGACAGATACAGGAATAGTACAGGAATTATTTTGATTGATTTAGCAATACACCCTGTATTACAGAGCAAACACTCCTGGAAGCCATTTCAAAGCATGTGAGGTACAACAAAATGATTTGGAATACTCAATAAAAATTTACCATGTGTAAATTGTAATTGAATAATTTGATTGACTTCTATGATGAGATGACTTACCTTGTGGATAAGGGAAAGAAGTGTATGACTGCAAGCAAGGCCTTTGAAAGAGTCACCTGTAATATCCTTTTAGCCAAATTGGGGAGATAGAGAATGGGTAAGTGTTCTGCAAGCTGAGAGGAAAATGGACTATACCTGTCAGGATCTAAGAGTTGAGACTAATGGTACAAAATCTAGCTAGTGGCTGGTTACTGGCACCTGATTTTACTGTAGGAGTGATGAGGCACTGGAAAAAATTGCCCTAAGAAGTGGTAAATGCTCCATCCCTGTGTTCAAGACCAGGTTGGACAGATTCTTGGGTGACATGGTTTAGTGCGTGGTGCCCCTTGCCCATGGCAGGAGGATTGGAACTAGATGATCTCAAGGACCTTTCCAATCCTAAATATTCTATGATTCTATGTTTAAACCAAATCTAAAATATTTATCTTTTCATTAATTACAGGAAATGAGTAAGCAGATGAAGCTATATGATGCTTCCATACATGAACAAGATATATGTACCATTCCCCATCAGTCTACTTTTCCCTGAAAGAAACACTCAGACATAGACAAATATGATTCAGCAGATTTCTTAGATGCCTGTCCAACTGAAAGACTTGCATATAGGCCTCCTTGTGGAGTAACTGTGTCTCACAGTTTAGGAAAAGCCTGCAGGATTAGAAAGAGCTGCCTCTGATAACACTAGAAGGTTCCAAGGACCTGATAGGTGCTATTGAAATCAGACTCAATTCCTCATCTTTCTTTTTTGCTTAAACATTCTGAATTTCAAAGAATCTATCTTGACTTATCAAAACCTGTCAGAAAGGCAAAGGAGCTTGAACCACTTTTACTCATAGTGCTTTCAGAAATGGAGGAAGAGTAATATTACCACAAATATTTCAAATGCTGTATTCCCAGAGAAGGGACGGGGGGGGATTTTGCTGAAAATTTAGAAGAGGAAGTATGACATGCTATCATATAAATTCCATTTCAAGAAATAAAAAGATTACATCATTGAATGTAGAAGCAGTAAAACTGCTTCATTTTAACTTGGGCTACATGATGATGACTCCTTACTGTAACTTTATTATCATCTGCATAAGTTTCAGAGATTTTGCTTATGTCATGGAACTAAACACAGCCTCTCTCTCATCCCACTGCCCCCTCATTCTCTTATGCAACAGTTTTTGCAGTAAGAAAAAGTTAATTTTAATGATTTCTCTGCTGGAATCCTCTCCCTGCTGCTATGACACTGCTTTAATTTAGTGTCCTCTTTAAATCAGTGGAGTGCTGGTGCAGATGAAGAAAATTTAGTAGCACAAATTTTCTTCATCTTGTTCAAGAGATTTGTTCTTTCATCTGAGTTAACCAGGCTTAATATCACACATCTCTTATAAAGTCCCCTAACTGTCAGAACATGTGTAGGGTGCTGGGGGAGGCTTTTCAACATTACCTGGCTAGTATTTCAAAATAGATTTTTTCACCCTCTAGTATTAAAATTCATCACTAGTGTCTGACCATTAAAATATAATTGATGAAAAAGTGCTAGCATTAAAAAAAATCAATAACTTATTCTTCATGGGACCTTGTCATAGGTTCAGCAGTAGCAGTAATTTTTTCTCATTCTTGGTAGCTGATGCAGCACTGTGATTTTGACTTTTGGTCTGCGAACAGCACTGATAACACCCATGTTTTCAGTTACTGTTTGGTAATGTTTTGGTCTGACCAAGGACTTTCTGAGTCTCATGCTCTGCTAGGGAGGAGGGGAAGCCGGGAGGAAGCAGAGACAGGACACCTCACCCAAATTGACCAAAGAAGTATTCCATACCACAGCGCGTTACGCTCAGGATGTAAAAACAAGGGCAGGGACCCAGAAGAGGGGGAGTTTGCTGCTGGGTCGGCCTTGGTATCAGGTGGTGAGCAGTTGTATTTTCCTCCCTTGTTATTTCCCGTATCATTATTATTACTGGTGGTAGAAGTAGTGGTTTGTGTTATACCTTAGTTACTAAACTGTTCTTATCTCAACCTGTGGGAGTTGCATTCTTTCGATTCTCCTTCCCATCTCTCCATGAGCTGGAGGGAAGAAAGAGGGGGGACTGAGTCTGCAAACTGTGTGGTTGAGAGGCTTTAAACCATGACAGACTTAAATGGTGCTATTGATGTACAGTAATCTCAGGTGTGTTCTGGTTTTCAAGAGGACCACAGCACTTTTTCCAACACCACAGTATGAGGCTTTTCAAAGATGACATAAATATATCCTTTTTTTAAATCAGCAACTCAAAGGTGTAGAACACTATTCTTTCATGCCTTTTCTAAAATGTATAAAAGTAAAAGCTAGATTTTCAGGAAGCCAAACCTCTATTTACAAAGTAAAAAAAGAAAAAAAAATGTGGCTCATTTTGCAGCAATTTTCTTAGAAGAATTCAGTAGGTATTGAAAACCTGGTCTCTAGATAGAATATTTTAAACAGAAGAATGGCTAAATGTGTGTCTGGGGAAATATAGAGAAATATACTGATTTTTGTATAGGTGATAAAATAAGCATAATTCATCTGCAGTATTTCAAGGGACTATCTTGCTTTCTGAAACATTAAATTCAGTGATTCTTTCCACATTAGTTCAGGAAAAAAATTATAATAAATGATACCAAGTTGTTAGGGAAAAATAAGCAGTCAATCACAACATGAAAAGAGTTAGTTCAGCTACAATATCACTGCCTTTATCTATGCTAACTAAGCAAGTGCATCTTGTGTGATAAGGACTGTAAGCAGAACTGAGAAAATACCTTTATTATCAGCATTCCATTTATCTCTCATTTCAGAGCAATCCTTAACTCAGAATTCATGTTATTTAAAATCTTCAAGACTTGTTTCCCCCATGGTTTTGCAGCTGTTAGATACAAAAAGCTACACTTAAATATAGAAAAAAGGTATTATTTTCATCTCACATCTCGCTGTCTTTTTGAAGTACTACCTTCAAAAGAGGTAACTGTCTTGCTACATTAGTTAATGACCCCTCCCAAACACATGATGGCTTTAATAATGTTCTTCACCCAAGAAATTAAAAATCTCATGATTTAGTGGTTTATTAGAAAACTAAACTGTCATGGGTTCAGCAGTAGCAGTCATTTTTTTCCCTCTTGGTAGCTGGTGCAGCACTGTGTTTTTGATTTTGGGCCTGGGAATGGTTGATAACACCGGTGTTTTCAGTTACTGCTTGGCAATGTTTAGGCTGGCCAAGGGCTTTCTGAGTCTCATGTTCTGCCAGGGAGGAGGGGAAGCTGGGAGGAAACAGAGACAGGACACCTGACCCAAACTGACCAAAGAGGTATTCTATACCACAGCACTTCATGTCCAGGATGTAAAAATAGAGGGCAGAGACCTGGAAGGGTAGGGGGTGCACTATGTGGGCTTGGTATTGGGTGGTGAGCAGTTGCATTCTCTTTCCTTGTATTTCTGTTGTCATTATTATTACTTGTGGTAGCAGTAGTGATTTGTGTTATACCTTAGTTACTAAACTGTTCTTATCTCAACCTGTGAGAGTTACATTCTTTCCATTCTCATTCCCATCCCTCCAGGAGTGAGGGGAAGAAAGAGGGGGGAGAGAGTGAGAGAGAAAACTAAAAAACTGGGTGGCTGATTTACGGCTTAAACCATGACATAAACATAGATCTAAACCCCCTCACCTTTATATAGGGTGCATTTTTAAATTAATTTTGGGAAGCAATATTCAAGGTAGAGATCTGTAGCCTATGATGAAGGAGCTTGTTATGTCTTCTTTATGTAGTCAGTAGCATAGAACAAGCTAGGATTCTTGCTTCTTACAAAGCGTTTAATTTTTGCAGAACATGCTCCTTCTTATCTGTTCACTATCCCCTGACTATAATCCACAAGAAAAGCTGACATGAATGATCAAGTTTTTTATTGTTAAATGAGCAAGCAAGAGCAAACCACTGCCACTAGCAGAACAAGTATGTTACTGTCGAGCAGAAAAAACAGAAAGGTCCTCTTGAATTCAGCCTATCAGTTATGAAGACATTTTCTCATTGAGCTTCACAATGTCTTTCCTGCCTCTGCTTCTGCCTCTCGCCCCACTCCCTTTCCTCTTTCCCTTTTCCTTTCTTTTGCCTATCCTGACCTGTCTGTTAAAGGTAGGTTTCACTTAACAAAACTGCCTAAGACAACAGTTAAAGAATCTTATTCTCCTTTCATTTTCCTACCTCTTTCACTGCCACTAATGATCTTAAAGGTCTTTTCCAAACTAGCTGATTCTGTGATACTATAAGACTGTGAAAACCTTTGCTTCAGTCAAGAGAAAGAAAAGTTACCAAAAAAAAAAAAAAAAAAAGAAGGAAACTACTGCATATTTATGGTAGCTGCTAAGTATTTATGCTATACTGAAAGTTGTGCCTATCTAAAGAAATTATACCTGGCCCTGAATTTTGCATGTTTTCCACCATGTTTCCAGCAGTCCTGATTTAACTAATTTACATTTCATTTTTTCTGACTACATCCAAATCCTTTTCTTTGATGCTTAATCCTGTTCAGGCACTATATGGAGAGCCTAGAGTATGTTCACACAGCCTATAAGCATAGAAATATGTTAGGCATCCAGACTTATTAACAAGTTGTACAACCCTAGATAAAGCTTCTACCACCTACAGGTAACTGAATGCTTAAACTAATTCCAGAATCAGTAGATATCCACAATGCCTGCTGTGCCCTCATCTACTGCCTTTTACATATGTGCTTATAATATATAATACATGTTTTTGGGTTTTTTTTCCCACTGCTTAATATTCAGGGATGAGAATTTGTTTCTTGAGATAGATCTCCAATTGTACAGGTCTTATAGCTCAGTATTTCCTTCTCAGTTTCATTCTAGAGATGAGTACAAATGAAAATTTTTACAATGGAAATTGCCTCAAGCATAGAGGGAGCAGTCAAGAGTAGATGTATAATGGCCATTATAAATCTAATAAAAGCAAAAATAACTGAGCTAAGATGCATATACAAACTAATTTCACAAAAAATTGCATAAATATATTACACATATCACACCACATAACTACATACTTTGTAGTTACACCATATTTTCTGTTCTGAAGTTTTGACTGAACAAAACCAAAAAAATCTGATCACAAAGAAAATTTGAGGAAACTTTGTTTGTCCTTAAATCAAGCACTGGGTTTCCAGGGAATTGTGTAGAAACTGTCCTACCTTTAATTAGATTTCCCTCTTTGACTTGTCTTTCATAAACAGCAATCCGTTAGGGACTTCACAATATGCAGAAGAACCTACATTTTTAAAAGGCGAAGTTCACCCATGATGCTGGTATTTTGAATTCTCAGATGGGTACCCTGTGGTCCCAGAGGTTCACTATACTTGAATTTTTCACACTTCTCAGAAGTTTTCCCTTACTACACTTCAGCTTCCATGGTTGCTGTGCTCTCATTTTCTATGAAAGTGCCTGTAAAAGGAATTTAGAAGTAAACTGAACAGAAGGATGTAGCTAAGTGCCATATGCCTGAAACCAGAACAGTTTATTGTCTGGAATTTACTGTCTGGAACTTGCTATATAGCACATTTAAATGTCTAGACTTCTCATAATAGGACATATAGCACACTGAGCAGGTAAATGTTTGATATTTACTCACAGGAAGATGTTGATGACCAGGCTGTACAAAGCTGGTATATCTGCACTATGAGCTGACACATTATGATATCCATAGTTTGCTGTGGCCAAAAGATAATTCAGTGCATTTATGGAGCCAACAACTGATTGTTACTGTTTTAAGTGTTTTAACAGCTAAATAGTCCAAATGATCTAATTCAGAAAAAAATAATTAAAACTGAAATCTATTATAAAAAGCCATCTAGTGCCCATAATTTTTTCTGTTTATTATGCTCAACTTCCAATATTACCTTGAGTCCCATGACTGATAACACTGTTTTCCTCCAGAAGAATAGGTCTGTGACAGTTACAGCAAGCTGCTAATATCTTCTGGCGGCCCCTTACTGCAAGGTAGAAAATGAGAATGGTGGAAATTTCTTGCCCTCTTGACTGGGATCCCACTTGAGACTTGGTGAGTGTGCTTATCTCCCTCCCCAGATGCTTCTTCTGGGGGCTTCATCAGAGAGGCAGCAGGTGTCCCTCAGCCCATGGCACAGAGGTCTGTTCCCCCCCATCCCTGGTTTGGTTGTGACTACCTGGGCAGCAGCACTCTCCCAGACTGTGGCAAATCCCACAAGGCAGCTGCAGTCACAATCATGTGGGAAGCGTCTCCATTTTTTTTCGTAAAGGAAGCTACAGTGAAAGATAGCTCAGGTCTTGTTCACTTTTTCCTCACCTATAATCTGAGCTAATAAATAACTAAAGCCAGCTTTGGAGCTGCAGTGGTCTTTGAAGTTCTTTATATCCCCAAATCTTGAATTTATAGGGCACAGATAGCTTCAACATGATCAATCTTTTACAACTTGCTTCAAAGATTGATCAGAAGGCATGTAGATGCCTAACTTACAGACGTCCCCAGGAACTTTAGAAGGAATAGTACCTAATTTCTGAATATGTGTGGAATTTATGTGAGCCTTGGGAGATACACAGGACCTGCTCAGACTTGAGGAGTTTCTCCACATCCAGATGAATGTTACAGTCTAGTGGGATAGAAATGAGGAAAGATGGGGAATTCAAAGCTTAACCTGGCAGAGTGCTTTTGTGTGTGAGTTTTGATTTCTAAAATTGGGTATTTTGAGAGATATAGACAAAAGGCAACAGAGGAGGAACTACGATTTGGAGATATAGTCCAGAAATCTTGTTTAAGGTGATAGAGTTTCTTAGTTGCATGAGGTCTTAAATAGCCTTCAACTAGGTTTTGTTAATCATTAGGTAACATACATGTCTCTACAATTTAGAGTTATGAGTATATTGGTAGGAATTTTGTTGTTTTGGTAAATTCTGTAACTCTAGAAGTAAAATATTTCTACCTTAATTGTCAGGGTATTTTTGTTATATGATCTTAGTATCATTTAATTTATTTTCTCATTTAAAATGTGAACTGAACATAGCTGGAAGTTTGATGTATTTGCACTCTTCACTGAAATTGTTTCATTTGTTTTATTAGAAATATTTAAAAAATCTTTTTAACTTCAGAATTTACACCTGTCTATGCATATATATATTCTTGAGTTTACCATTCCTGAGATGAGGACCTATAATGCACAGTTTGGCAGATAATTTTAAATTATGAAGAAATAAAAACCCTAAAATTCATTTATCCATAGCTTTAAAAAAAAAAAAAAAGAAATGGAAAGACTTTGTATTTTTGTATGCTTGTTTGGGGCTTTTTGTTCATCATTATCCATCAGATTCTTTTATCTGAGAACACAGCTGGAGTAAGTGATCTTAAAGTTCTATTTTATGCATAACAGTCTAATGGTAGAAATTTTCTTTTGAGTACTACTTACTGTAGTACATTTCTACCTACATTTTATAATTTCCAAGAAATACTGGAAGTTTAGTAGGCTGATCCTGGGAGAAAAGACTTATGTCTTCAGCTAAATAGTGTGAATTTCATCCCAGCACCTGCATATCCCAATTACTTTGTCCTTTTGTATAGAGCGGGAGATGCCTGAATGGATTTATGAATCTAGCTTTGAGTACAATCCATTGTCTCTGCTTCATACCCAGAATTAGTTTTAGTCTTCTAGTGAAAGTTCATATGCTGAGAAGGAGAGCTACAAATCAAAACAAAGGAACAAGTATAACAGATATGGAGAATGCTGTGCAGTTATCTTCTCTTTAAGGACCTTCTTTTCTTTGTCCCTTTGTATTGTAGTTTTCTGTCCTTTCCTCAATTGTGGAAATGATACAGGAGAGTGTCTTTGTGGCATAAGGCATTTAATAGGCTGCCTCATAAGGGGGGTCAGGTGTTGGGGGAAGAAGAAAGACAAAAAAAGACAGGTATTTATATATCCCTAGATCTTTTCTTCAACTTAATGTTCACTAATATGTGGCAAGTGTAGGTCTGAACATGTCTGAAAAGACTACCTCAGTGTTGTAGTACAATGAAGGTGTGTCAAAGTGGCACTGGATATTTCAGTATGAAATTTCTTCACTGCTCTAATTAATAATTGACCCACCAAAGATCTCTGTCATAAACTAATACTTTTCCAAACTTCTTACTATTCTAATAAGAACTGAAAAGATGAACATGGCTGAAATAATAGCCAGTATTCAATACTTTTAACTAATAAGGACTCACATACAAAATGTGAATGAATAAAGTTGGAAAAGATACAGGTTACTCAGCTGAATCATTATATCGCTAGACATTCACATAGATGAGGTGCTCTTCCTTTTTTTTTTTGGGGGGGGGGAGGGTTGCAGAACTGAAATAATTTGAAGCTACTTTGTTGGAGAAGAATCCATCAGGTTTTAAATAGAATATGGTCAGAGTAGATACAGCTGTACAGTGATATTTAGAGTTATAACCAGACAGTGAAAGAAAATAGCATTTTGTAAAGTAAATGCAAGTAAGTTTGAAAGTCTGAATAAGGAAAGCATTTATTCTTGAGGCAGAAAGAGTCTCTATTAGATGCAGCAGGACTACCAAGTAAATCATAAAGCACATATAAGAAAGTGGTTCTAGAAATTATCAACATGAAAATACTAGCATTAATGCAATAGTTTCTTCCAAAGCTACAAGATTTTTTTCAGATATGTAAGATACCTTAGATCTTTTTCAACTGTAACTTGACTCTAGACAAAAAAAATTTGACATTATTTACCTGATATATTAGTGTTAGCATAAATCTTTAAAAAATAAACAATTTCAATAAATAAATTGCTAATTTTTCAAATAAAATAGGTTTTTTATGCAAAGTAGCATTTCTATACTTTCTCAGTTATAAAAGCTCATTGAAGTTCCATATACCAGTCAGATGCTGTTGCATTATTTTACACAAGTGAGCAATACCTGCATCACTTAATGTAAATAAAAAAGGTGTTTGTGTCTACTTAATCATGTTTCCTGTTATTGTCTGCTGATACAATACCTGAAGCTTTTCTGAGAAATCAGAGACTATCAGGAAAAAGATAGCTGCACAGACAATTGGCTTCATAACTGGGTATGCTGTGCATACCTCATGATGCCAAATAGATACCTAAGTTTGGTCTTATAACTCACTCCTAAAACTTGGTCATAACTTGAACGGAGCAGCAAGAATGCTCATTCCAGAGCAAATGACAGGGTTCAGTGTTCTTTTCATTTTGAGGTCATTGAGACTGTCTTTTAACAGAGTCACAAAGCAGATTAAAGGCAAGATAGTGTCCGTCTTGTTAACATTCTTTATGCTGGTTATACTATTGATTTTCCTCAGAGGTGTCACAGAGTCATGAACTTCACTCATAAAAGAGAGGCAGCAATATACTTTATTGGTACTAACCAGTGAGTTAACAAAATTCAATGGTAAAAGACAGTGGTTTAACAAGATCTGATGGCAAGACGCACTTCATTATTTACTCCATAGAGGACAGGGTCAGACAAAACTGTCAGGAAGAACCACTTGTTGAGTCATGAAGTTCAGAAAGGATCCTTTTGCTTTCTAAACTTCTCAAAGGGGAATCTAGGTGTGGCTGGACCCTCTCCTAGTCCCAAACTTAGCCAACTGTTTATGTCTAAAGGATTATAAACATGCAAGCAATCTTCTATATCACTTAGCTAAGATTTCAAAGTGTTGGTGTGCTTATTCCCAATTCACTTACTGAGGATCTGTTGGGGTTAAGTCTTCAGTCTCAAAGAGTAACTATGAGTAGTGTCCCTAGTAGAGGGGAAATGCTGTCATGCAGTCTGCTTCCACGCAGGACAGCTCAGTAGGTCCTCAGCTGTTCAGTATTTATCAAGTAGAGATAATTGACTTAAAGTCATATTTGCATACTACATACAGGACTTAGTTTCTTCCAAACTTGGCTTCAGTTGGACTTTTACCTGCACTATGGTTGCGGGGGCACAGTGCTCAGATTAGCTCTTTGATGCTGTGTTGACATCTATCTCTCCCTAATATAGTGAGTTAGATGCAGCCATCATGACCAGACACACCCATTATGATTGCCACTGGTAGTTAGTACTTGAGCATAGCTATGGGAAATAAAGGTCAGGTTGGCAGGGGGGAGCACACCCTCAAAGAAGTCTTCCTTTAAGTGTCTATTGACTACTTTGATCTCTTGTGATGCCTCTTGTGCCTCCTGCAACATTGACAGCCTCTTTTCTTTCAAGAAAAAGTAATGTTTTCCACTTCTGGAGCCAGATCTGTAGTATGAAGTAGCAGTGGAAAAGATTAATTCATGAAGGCACTTACTTTGGATTTGAAAGACTGGATTTGTGAAAGAGCTAATCTTAAAGGCCTTGGGAATGATCCGTTGTATTAATAGAAATAAATGTACAAAATATGGAAGGAATGTTTTGGGGAAAATCATTCTAAAAACAATTCAAAAGATACTTTAATCAGCAATAATAATCAGTAATCTAAACTTAAAACTAAGGTTTTGGGAAACATTAGTTTGTTTAATTTTGTATTGGTCTGCCTGCAATGAAAACTGTGTAAGTGGATTAAAGATCTAAAAGAACAGTTTAATTTTGCAAGGCTACAATGCAGAGAACTGAAGACTGTGGGGGTTGCCTTTTCTTTTAATTAATTTTTCGCTGTCTTTGACTGTCTTTTTAACTGTCTTTGCTTGCCTGATTCCTAAATGTTCCAGTGCACATATTAAGTATGTTTATGCTATTTTGAAAGAAAATTAAAGTTTCTATTCTTCAGACCACAGAAATAGGTCATTTAATATTTACAAAGATCTTACCTAAATTCTGGTCATGAAGATGTTTCATCTGGGGCTTGTTCTAACTGCAATCATTTATCAAATCCATGATTATTTTTCATAAAAAGTAAGATATATTTTTCCTTTCTCTTAAAATACATTAGTAATCGAGATTCAGCAAAATTTATGTCTGAAATCCTCATGGGAGAAGTGTTTAATTTGGTTTAGTCTTAAAATTTAGCACTGAGCTAACCTGAAGAATCCCAGTTCAGTACCTATGCACATTACTTACATTTCTTACAATAGAGACTGAAGAAAAAGGTAATTTAAAACAGGATTCAAAACACTATATTCAAAGCACTAAAGGGAAAAAAAAAACTCCAAACCAAATCAAACAACAAGAACTAACTCACTAAGCCAAAGACAGAAAATAGAAATGTCCAATGATAGGAATATCTCATTCTCCATGTAGAAAAACTTGTTCTTTGGAGGTTTAAGGTAAGAAACTTCAGAAGACTTCATGCCTTGAAACCTCTCTGTGTAAGAAGCTGAGGTAACAAATTTGAGTATAAGGACATGAATTGCTCTTTTATGCTAGAAGATGACATGAGGGAGAAAATCACAACTTTTCCAGATATTACCTACTTTTTAAAAAAATATTTTTAATTAAAAATTTTATTCCAGGTCTGAAAATTTTCAGAACTAATTTGTTTAAGATTCTTTTTTTTTTTTTTTTTTTGTTCAGGTAGTGGTAACAATTGATACTTAGAAAGAATTAACCATTGGGAAAGTATATTGTTAATTAATGTCAGTCAGTGTTGTTTTGAAGGTTAAAATAGATCTCATTTGAAGTCTTAAACTTTTTCATCAGTTATCTCTTATTCCATAACTCATTTATATATATATAAATATATATTTAGATGAAACAGAAGTTTTCTTATTTCTTAAACCCATTGATAGCCATTGTTCAAAGAAATCGACAGAAGAGAGAATGCAAGCAATTTCAGATCTCAATAATGGAGTAATTTTTCAATACAGTGTCTACTAACATATCTTCTGAGCTATAAAGTGGGTGTTTCATCCATGCTGTCCTCTCATATTTTTTGTAGTCTGTTTTATTAATACTACTCAACACCATTTACTTTATACTTTTCATACTTCTGATAGGACTTCAGTTGGAAAGAACTTTGAGGTTGTTTGATCTATGCTTTTTTATTTCTTTGTATACTATTATAACAAATTTATCAGAGTCAAAAAAGTAGTAGAGTCAAACCACAAAATTCAGTAAAATATAAACAGAAATACTTTACTTTTAAATAGAAATATCTCAAAGTCATTATGTAAGACAGTATGGGAAAAAAAAAAAAACAGTTTGTAAATTATCCTGTTTATCCAAGTTTTCCTACTAAGTTAGAACTTTCTTCCAGTTTTGGTTTTCTTCAGTTCAACAATTGTGTCATTGCCACAGTCTACTTTTATCCATAGGAAACAAATTTTTTTTTGTAATAGAAACATAGGATCATAGAATAGTTAGGATTGGAAAGGACCTTAAAATCATCTAGTTCCAACCCCCTGCCAGGGGAAGGGATACTTCACACTAAACCATGTCACACAAGGCTGTGTCCAACCCAGCCTTGAACACTGCCAGCAATTGAGCATTCGCAACTTCCCTGGGCAACCCATTCCAGTGCCTCACTACCTGCACAGTAAAGAATTTCTTCCTCATATCCAGCCTAAACTTCCTCTGTTTAAGTCTGAACCCATTACCCCTTGTCCATTACCCCTTTCATGTCTTTGAGTCTGGCCCATGACCTCTTAGTAATACCTCTATCAGTTTAACTTGCCTGCTCCTGTCTGTGGTCCTTTATCCTGCTGTATTTTGCAGTTACTGGAAACTGCTCTACTTAAGGATAATCAGGAGTTCTCCAGAAAATGAGCAATCTCTTATTCTTTCAGGTATTCATTTCTTCTACTCCATGTCATTTTAAAGGAAAATAATCTAGGAATTGAGAAGAAAAAAAAAAAAAAAAAAAGAAAAAAGAAATCTCAAGCCAAATCAGACAGCTCACCACAATTCTATTTCAGCTAGGCTTACTATTCTTTCTCCCTGAAAATGGAAATGTTCACTTTCTTGCTCTATGTGGTTGTCCGCTTTTGTCATCTTCCACAGCATGCTTAAGTAGCTTAACTTATTCTGTTTTACTTCTTCACGTTAGCATCTAAATAATTTAGCTGCATCTTACTGACCACACCTAATTCCCTGGCTGTATTAAGCCCAGTCCTTTCACTGTCTGTATCACTGCTCTGAATACTTTTTTCAATCAGTATTAGTACTTTTTCTTAGTACTTATTCTACCAGCTCTGTGACATGCTTTTTGTATTGATACACTTTCTAGTGTAAAAATAAAGAAGATAGTTATTAAAGAAAAATCTAACAAATTGCACTTTATGCCAGTTAGGCAGCTGTCATATTTTAAATGTCTAATTTGCAATCCTCTAGTATTATTTCATTCATGTCAACAGAGTGACACCAGAAAGCCTTCTGTTTTGTTACATTAACATTACATAATGTTGAAAGCATGTTCCTGGAGCCTACTCCATTTAGCAGAAGGCTGAGTGACCTTTTACCATGGTATCCACCCTTCTAATTGTCGCTGACATAGAATAGAATCATAGAATAGTTAGAGTTGGAAAGGACCTTAAAATCATCTAGTTCCAACTCTCCTGCCACGGGCAGGGACACCATACACTAAACCATGTCACCAAGGCTCCGTCCAACCCAACCTTGAACACTGCCAGCAATGAAGCATTCACAACTTCTCTGGGCAACACATTCCTGTGCCTCGCTACCCTCACAATAAAGAACTTCCTCCTTATATCCAATTGAAACTTCCTCTGTTTAAGTTTGAACCCATTACCCCTTGTCCTATCACTACAGTCCCTCATGAAGTCCCTCCCCAGTATCCCCATAACCCTCATTCAGATACTGGAAGGCTGCTATGGGGTCTCCATGTAGCCTTCTCTTCTACAGGCTGAACAGCTCCAACTTTCTCATCCTATCTTCATACAGGAGGTGCTTCAGACCCCTGATCATCCTCATGGCCCTCCTCTGCACTTGTTCTAAGAGTTCCATGTCCTTTTTATGTTGAGGACACCAGAACTGCACACAATACTCCAAGTGAAGTCTCACAGGAGCAGAATATGGGGCAGGATCACCTCCTTCAACCTGCTGGCAACACTTCTTTTGATGCAGCTCAGGATGCGGCTAACTTTCTGGGCTGTGAGCCCACACTGCTGCCTCATGTTCAGTTTCTCATTGACCAACACCCCCAAGTCCTTCTCCACAGGGCTACTCTGAATCTCTTCTCTGCCCCACAGTTAACTGTGCCTGTGATTGCTCCAGCCCAGGTGTGGGACCTTGCACTTTTTATAATTAAACTTCATAAGGTTGTCATCAGCCCATCTCACAAGTGTGTCAAGATCCCTCTGGATGGCATCCCTTCCCTCCAGTGTATCAACATAACCACACAGCTTGGTGTCATCAGCAAAATTGCTGAGGGCACACTCAATCCCACTGCCTATGGCACTGACAAAGATGTTGAACAAGACTAGTCCCAACACTGATTGCTGAGGGACAGCACTCCTACTGATCTCCAGCTGAACATTTAGGCATTTGACCTCATCTTACTTGAAATACTAGGCCATAGAACATCATACGTATTCTGAACCTCAGTATTTAATGTTAACTTCACATGACATTATGAAAATGTAATGCCTGATTTTATCTTGATTTTTAAAGTTACTCACTGAGATTATTTTATTAAAATGGAAGGAGTGGTCAACATATGTAATCAACATACGTATTTCAATTGTATGCGTTATCTAGACAGAAGAATCTCCAGTGCTTCTTGAGGCTTCCCATGTTTTTTGCATTTGGGTTTGTTTTGTTTTTTTTTTTGAGTATTTTTGTAAAGGACAATGTATGGCTCTTATTTTCAAAACAGATTGCAGATGTCATAACTAGTGGATTATAAAATCTCTTAATTTTTAACAGTGCTTTTTGCCACATAAACACAATAATTTAATTTTTTTTATTCCATTCTGTGTAGTCTTGAATATTTTACAATGAAATAATCACAGCAAAGGTGATCTTTTTCCACTTGCAGTAGTCTGTATGTCCTACAAGGACATAGATTTCCTTTCTCTGAAGCTTATATTATACATTCATTATTTCAGAAGCCTGTGGATATTAACTACCAGACAAGTTCAAACAAGAATTTTTTTATTTGATGAATAGGGAATATTTTTTTCCTATAACTAATCCAATGGATAGCAGTCATAAACAAACTGAAAAGCACTGTCTCAATATGAATAATAATATTTGGAATGCTTGTTTTGACACATACAGCAATTCTGCATTCTTCAATGTTCTAATGTCATTACTATTTAAAAAAAAAAATAAATTCACTCTTCCATATAGAAAAAATTGAACTGCTAAAAAGCCAAGCTACATTTCTACCTTTGAAACTTTTGGAAAAGATGTTTTAAAAAAAAAAATTTAGTTCTAAGAATAAAAATTAAGTCTTTGAATGTTTGATCATACTGATATGTCCCTAATGTTCTATGTCTTCAAAGTCCATGGAAGAAATCCAATAAGCCATCAAGATCTGCAATTAAATTAATAACCTAATTTAGTCATGAGGAAATACAATTGTTGTGTGCACCAGGAATCATGTACCTGGCACTTATTTATTGTAATAATACGTCACAATTTACTCACTCAACCTTTGCAAGTGATTTGAGACATTCTAATTTTTTTCTGCCTTGAAGCAGTTCCATTTTAGTCAATAAATTCTATGAGACTCCCTAATACAGGTCTCAAATTGAATCTTAATTACCAAGGTGATCTGATAGATGACAAAATTTCAATTTTTCTGAAGTGTCATATTATTATGTGATACTCTGCTTTGAATTCTACATGGTGAAAAATCCCTTAGAACTTAATTACAGCTTGACGTTTGAGTCACTCATCCTTTTGCTCTGGCACTATAGTCATAAATCTGGTAGCATTACTTACCGGAAAAGGACATTAAAATGGTGGTTTACACAGTCACGGCATTTTTTTTCTCTTGTTCTTCATTCTTTTTGTGGCTGCATGTGAATGCTAACATGAATAATAATCATCTACATAATGCGTTTCTTCCCGAAAATAACAAAATACGATACATATTTCATAAAAAATCATACAATAATTATTGAAGTCCATTTAGCATTAGAACTGTTATAGGGTAGGTAACATCTTTCAAAGTGTGTTATACCTTGTGACCCTGCTCTGGACTTGTTCCAACAATTCCATGTTTTTTTTATGTTGAAGACAGTTCTGGTGTCCAGAGGAAGGCCACTAGGATGATCAGGGGACTGGAGCATCTCCCCTATGAAGATAGGATGAGAAAGTTAGGTCTGTTCAGCCTGGAGAAAAGAAGGCTGTGTGGGGACCTCATAGCAGCCTTCCAATATCTGAAGGGGGCATATAGGGATGCTGGGGAGGGACTCTTCATGAGGGATTGTAGTGAGAGGGCAAGGGGTAACGAGTTCAAACTTCAACAGGGGAAGTTTAGACTGGGTTTGAGGAAGAAATTCTTTACTGTGCAGGTAGTGAGGCACTGAAACGGGTTGCCCAGGGAAGTTGTGAATGCTCCATTGCTGGCAGTGTTCAAGGCTGGGTTGGACGTAGCCTTGGGTGGCATGGTTTAGTGGGCAGGTGGGTTGGAACTAGATGATCTTAAGGTCCTTCCCAACCCTAACTATTCTATGATTCCATATGTAAGAAACTGTAAAAATAATCAAGAGTATGGAGACAACATCCTACTGCAAGTAACAGAGGAGTCAACAAAGAGAGGTTCCATGTTTGACCTTGTGCTTACCAATGGGAAGAGGCTGGCTGGAAATTTGATGCTCCAGGGCAACATTGGTTGCAGTGATAATGAGGTGATTGATTCCAAGATCCTCAGGACAGTGAGAAGAGTGTGCAGCAAGCTCACTGCCCTGGACTTCAAGAGAGCAGATTTTGGCCTCTTCAG
>JASSUY010044572.1:0-10024 GCA_032466535.1 Forpus xanthops
GGCCGGGGCGGGCGGCGGGGCCAGTGATGGGCGGCCGCGGGTCTCGGTACCCGCTCCGGTACCTGGAGATCTGGCCCGCGGCAGCCGGCAGCGCCGCTTCCCGTAGGGGCCCGGCGGGCCGTCAGGGCGGGATCGCGCCGCCCTTTCCTGCCGTGCTGTGCGGGGCGGGTCTGAGACTCCCGGTGACAGCCGTACAGGCCGCGACAAACGAAAACCACTTTTATGACTGAAAACAGGGCGTCATGGTCCAGATGACAGACGCATTAACAACTGGCATTCTCAGGCTGAGAGTAGGCTTATGTGTCAAACTCCAAGCTTAATTCTCTAGCCACAAGGAACAGCTTGTCTTTTTTAAGGTGCAGCCTGGAGGTCAAATGCAGAATCATTTCATGTTCATTATAATTATCTGGACTGTTAGCTGTCTTAGTAGTAAGGGAAGGTTAAACTTACTGTATCTAAACCACACCATTTCACTCACTAGACTTCGAGAGGAAAGTGAATAGGATAGTCAGTGCTTCAGTGATTGATCCGTGGGATACCAGGAATGAAAACACCTTTGTACAATTGCACTTTGATGGAAGAAACCAGAGCTGCAGTAAAGTGACACTCAATTTCTAGGAACTATGGAGCCCATCTAATTCCCAGAAAAATATCTCCTGCACAGAGCAAAGCATCACTTTGGATGGCCTATGCCTTGTTGGCTGACCAAGTTTCCAAAATGCTGACATGACCTTGAAATTGTTGGGATTTAAGAATGGGCAGACAGCCCCCATATACCAGATTCCTTATAACTGTAACATCCTCTCCATGCCTGGCAGTTTCTCTTGACCTCAGGTGGTGGACAACAGAACAGTGCCCAGTGACAAGGTTCTTCTTTCTATGATCCACAGTTGTATAACCTCCCCATAGAGAACATAACTGAATTCAGTTGGATTTGGCTTGTGTTTGATGACTTAGCCAAGTAAGTCAATGATCATTGCCCTACATAAGGAGCAACAAGCCTATGAATAAACATTGGAAGGAAGAGGATCTTATTTTATGGGGTGCTTTGGATTTGTTACTTCACCTTCATAATCTGCTCTGTTATAGAATGTAAGTCTCCACTGTTACAACTGTGCATGTTTAAACTCTGATGTGCATAATACTAGTAGATTAGAACCATTAATAGAATAAAGCCCCAAAAAATAAATTTTTAAATATACTTCAAATGAAGCTGAAGAAGGTGACATACATTTTGCAGTATCACTGAGACTAGGAAGCCAGCGATCGCATAAGAGAGTAGGGTCAGATGAATTTTCTCTAAAATTCAGATTTGACTGTGTTTGAAAAATAAGTTCTTAAAAAAACCCTACAAGTGGGGCAAATGATGCATATACCTGGAGAAGGCATTGCATGTGTGAATTTAGTCAAGATATACAAATTTTTCATGCAGAGCAGATACTTGGATAGATGAGTTTGTCGGAATATCCACTTCAAAAGAAGCAGAGAAAGTTGGTTTTTTTTTTAACATTGCAGAAAGTTAAGAATTACTTGAATAATTCTGTAAGTCAGTTGAGAAATACTTTTATCAGCAAAGAATTTAGCCACAGCAGTTAATAGTAGTTTTGATATATGCATAAGTATGTTTCTTTCCTTAAACATGGAAGTGATGGGGTTTCAATCTGAAGTTTTCTGAAAACCTTTCTTTTTCACTTCAGGGTCATCTTTTGATATTGGATTAGAAGAAGATGATGAGAATTTTAAGTAACCAATCTATAATAGTTATTAATCTATATAATAATAAAAAAAAAACACAAATGGTTTTTGTTTAATCTCAGACAATTCATACTGATAATTATGGGCTTAAAATTAAAGCTCTGTATACATATGACTAGAGCTAGGGTAAATTCACAAGACTTTTAGAATAAAGTAAAAAAAACCCACCAAACCTGTAGAAAAGTCTGTTGCCCCTACATGCTCAGAAGAAAAATATATAGAGTTCTACCACCCAATCCATAATTAAGTGAGAGGAGGAAATAGATGCATAAATAATATTGTCATATGGGTGGGTATTTAAGTATCTTTGACTTGATAAGAATCCTAGAAATATACTTAACTTTTTCAATCTATTATATTTCCAGGATACCGCACCACAAGTATCAAACAGTTCTTAGGCGGAACACAACAAAAGTAGCATTTTCTATTCTTTTAGCTATTGCTTCAGCAATAACCAAGTAGCAGTCTGTGTCTCTAATTTCTGTCGATTTACAAAATGCAAATTAAAATATAATAGCCATGAAGTCATATACCCTATGTGAAGTCCAGCAAGAATTACAGATGAGAGATGTAAAAAAAGAAGGGAAAAATCCCAGCCTGTTCCATCCATACGGATTGCTTGAAAAATCTGTATTACTAGTCATTCACACTGAACTGTGGTCTGTTAATATTTGGAAAGAATGAAACAATAAAAGGCTCTAGGGAATACAACAAATTATATAGTATGTGAACCTTATCTTTCAAAGGATATTTGTGTTTTGGAGAATACTGACCTGTAGGTGGAAGAGAATCTCTTGCTTCAGCAAGAACTGAATCAGGATATTTCTGTGTTGAAGTTGTTAGGGCATTATTTTTTATCATCAAAAAGTACTTGGAAAAGTTTTTCTAGAAAATAAAAGGTTGACAAGTACTTGGAAATACAGCTTTACTATGCTGTTATGATAGCCTAAAGGTAACCAGTGAAAAATGATTTTGTAGAACTTTGTCTGTAATGAAGGAGATGAAAGGATGTACTCTGTGAAGGGCGACAAAAAATACTCCTAGGCAGTCATTTGCAGAACTGGGCAAGTTTCTGGAAAAACTTAAAGCAGGATGTTGATTTAGTATTCTCAAAAGATTCTGAAGAGACTTACTTTTGTGGTACTAAGTCTTTGGAAGTATGTACATTACAGTTTTAAGTCTCAAACACACACAAACACTTCCTCCTTCATCACAGCACAATGCTTGGAGAGGCTTAAATTCAAGGACTGCATTAGTCTTTGTGAAGAAAAATTAACTGATAGTTGTGGAGTCTTGAATTCCTGTGAAATGGTAGTTCTCATTTTCATTCAGTGAAGCTAGCAGCTTAATTACAGCTACTAATAATCTTACTGTTGCTCCTAACCTTACAGAGTACAAAGAGTGGGAAAATGCAAGCCAGGCTAGCCTCATTATTTTGCAAAGCATCCAGAATCTCATTGTGTGTTTGGCACAATCTCTTAGCAAAATAATACATTTGTGACTTTAAAGCTAAGAATGGCTCAAAGACTTCCAAAAATACTGAGGTGCCTCTAGCTTGGCCTTGAAGCACTGTGAACTCTGACATGGCCTAAAGCAAACTGGCATGAAATAAAAAATGCAGTTTTTATGAATATATCCCTTCATCTAATTCTAATTCTGGTGCTAGAAGCAGCTGTTATGATGACAATTTCTCCCCTAACCTCTCCACATTCTAGACTCAGATTAATTTTTAATGTAATTAATTTGTAAGTATCCCCATTTTATATCTTTTTTTCAGTGGTGTTTTTTTGAAACGAGGAACCCTAGAACTATTTGTAAGCAACACAGTAATTTGTTGCGGGTAATGCGAAGTTCAGTACTGCCTTCTCAGAGCAGTCAGTGAAGAGTTCTGGACATATATAAGCAGTTTTTCATGACACCGAGTTTCTCCATAGCTTCTCCATCTTTTGTCTACATGTTAGCCCTTACCTTTGTGTCATATGGTCATCCAGTATTATTTTTTACTAGGTTTTCATTTAACATGAGCCAGATCATATTCTTTTCCTTTTGTAAGTCACACTGTAGTCAAGTGACACATCTTATATTTAAAAAGCTTTTATGATTTTAACCTTTAAAGATGATCTTCAAAATTATTATTGGCCAGTTGGCCATGATATTGTTCATAGTACTTAGAACTGAAGTATTTCTAAGTGTTTTGTAACAGATCAGTGAAACAAAGTAGAAGACCTGTATGGCATGTGAAAGGTAAGAAGGGCAAATGACTTAATCATCTGAGAAAGAGAAAATAAGATATTGTGAGATTTTTTGATTCCTCAAGCTTCCGCTGCAACACGACATTTCTTTCCTTGCTAAAGTTAGTTCTGACAGCTGGGAGCTGAAGTCCTTTCTTTACCTTGTGGATGTGCAGTATCACTTCTGTCCAAGGTTTTGTCTATGTTTTCTTACTTATTTGTTATGCTCTCTAGATGAATAGGCATATATAATTTCTTCCTCTATTTCATAAAAAGCTCTGAAGAAATCAGAAGTAACTTTTAAGTACATCATATGTTTGAACATTACATTTGGCCATGTATTCCTGTTTTTAACAGGCATGTGTAAGCATTTACATAAAATTTGTGTTTGGTTTTAGTTTTTTTTTTTGTATTTCTGAATAATTTCAATCTCTAAAAAAAAATTTAATTGAACTGTTAGTACTACAGTATAACTGTCCTTGGTCTCAGCTTTGCACACTGGTGTGCTTATGACATAGGAGTTACATAGGCCTCATTGTAAGTGGGTAGAGCAGATACGGATACTTTCTCAAAACCACTGTTGTATCTGTGCTATTCACTTTTTTTCAGGGCTTCTTACTAGATTACAGACTTCGGCTACCACAACACGAACTCTATTACCATCCAGTTCCTGTTCTCAAAACGTTCCAAGCTGTTTGTGGAAACTGGGACGACTTAATCATGTAGCAATTGCGGTACCTGATTTGGAGAAAGCACTGTCCTTGTATAAAGATGTGTTAGGAGCGCAGGTGAGCAAGGCTGTTGCTCTTCCTGAACATGGTGTCTACACTGTTTTTGTGGAGCTGGGAAATACCAAGCTGGAACTTCTACATCCTTTAGGAGAAGAGAGTCCCATTGCAAGCTTTCTGCAAAAAAACAAGACTGGAGGAATGCACCATATCTGCATTGAGGTATTTTAACACAATATAACATGCAATAAGATAGAGACATATATGCATAATTTTTTCATATGTTTGACCTGTCAAGATCTGTCAAGAACAAATACATAAAACTGTCATATTTGTGAGAATTTGCATTGCATAAGAAGTCTTAAACATGACTTTTTTGATTTTGGAAATCACATGTGCTACGTGATATTTTTCAACTCTTTTAGGTTATAAAGATTAAATTGAGGAGGGGAGGGATAAGTATCCAGTATGGAAGGTGGACAAGCCCAAGGGCTTATGAAGAATGTTTGACAGATGTGAACATCCTGACATAGAAAGGACACACTGGGAAAAGACATAATTTTAAGTTTAAGCTAAGGCATAGATTTAGATTTTCAGAAGTTTCTTTCTGTTTGATATTTAGTTGATAATTGTGTACAGAAATCAAAAAAGATTGGCAGCTATACTTACCAAACAGCAGTAAAGTCGCCAGAGTTCCTTCTGCCCTGTTCTTCCTTGTCCATCAAAGAGAGATTGGTCTAGAAGTACACAAGATGTAAAGGTGCTGGTAAAGTACTTATCTTATAAATATACTCATGTTTTAGTGTAGATGTTTCATGCAAAGTGTCATGCTGCTGCGTATGATATGTTTTTTAATATTTTACAGATCTGAGTCTTGCAAACTATTATTTCAAGCAAAGTGTAATAATAAAAAAATAATGGGGTTACTGATATAAAAATTGTTTTCAGAATACATCTATTATAACCAGTGTTTGCAGCTGCATGCTTTCTTTGAAAATTGATAAATTTTGCATGCACACAGGTTTTGCAGTTTTTCTTACATTGTTTTGAGTGTTTGCAGATATTCAAGAATAAGAAAATGAATGCTGTTTAAATTGACCATAAATTGTATTGCTAGGCAGTTCTGCTTTAGAAATGTTTTGACCTCAGCTGAACTTAGGAAATGGTGATTGTAAAAGAGAGAAGCAAGTGGCAGTAAGACAAAAAAAAAAAACCCTCCAGTCCTCTCTAAGACCAGTGGACTGACTTATAGGTACAGGGAAGGAAGTTGTAGGCATTTCTCAGCAAAACCAGGTCAAAACTCCCAAGACTTTCAAGTATATGCAGTCCTTTTTAAGATATATTAAAAAAATACTTTTTACCAGCTGAACTAGTTCTATGTAGATTGGTATCTTGTATGAGAGATAATCTTGTTGCATATAAACCAAAGATGGCTGTCAAGAGAAGTCATACACCTAGTTGTGAAACTTAAGAAGAATAGAACGTGCTAATTATACCACATTGGACAATGTAGAAGTGTTGTGTTAAAAAAGAAAATTTTTAACTGTATACAATAGGTCAAGCAAGATGGGGTCATAATCTAGCAGTTCATTCCTGTTAATCAGGCGAGCTAGTGCTACTTGCAGCTAGATTTTCCTAAATGAAGTCTTGTAAATCACTATTAGATAATTGGGGTGGAGAGGAAAAGATTGTCCTAAGTCCCTCATGTTCGTCTCCATGTAAAAACAAATGGAAGATTATAGACCAATTTACATAGAAAGAAAAGCTAGCCATTGTTGACCTGCTGTTTAAGTGGAACTGAAAACCAATACCGTAGTCACTCAAAAAGATACTAATCAAATTCCTCCGATTTTCCATTCTTCTCACAATGGAAAATCTTACAATTTCTGAAGCTGAGCAAAAATAATTTTCAGAAAACCCGTAAAAGAACTTCCATGTTAATTGACTGTTCCTATGAAATAAAAGAAGTATTTTGCAAAAATATCTATGAACAATTTTATTAAAAAAAGCTGAATTGTAAAAATTCTTTCCATACTGGAAAGGAAGCCTGACAAGTTTATCAAAATACGCTTTGAGCTTCTTCTAGTCAAAGGAAAATTTCAGACAGAAGTTTTGATAGGATATTTGTTTCAGACAAAATAAGCATTGTAAGAAGAAATTAGATTATTCGTGACCAGCTATAATTGAAATTTAGTGCCTGAAAAGAAAGCATGCGGGACACTTGTAGAATAAGAGAGAAATACGATCATGATACTCTCCTAATATGGATGCACCAACAGACTTTCCACTGTTTACTCGCTCTGCTTCCTCAGGATGCAGTAATTCATTCCAGCTGAGCCCAGACATAGTTCTAACCCTAACCCAACAACCCTAACCCTAACCAACCCTAACCCTAACCAAGACAGGAGCAGCAGCTGCAGTGGCTTAGAACCTGGAGGGGGCTGTGGCACACATGACATGTGCTAGTTTATTTTAGATGAAACTTGGCAGTCACTTTATTTTTTTTTAGCAGACTGGTAGTTATGTGTAGGAAGAACTGTAGCGAGTTCAGGATTTTCATGAACAGAATTGGTGCAAATGAGTAGGAATTAACTGATATCTGTTCCTCTGAATTAAAGCTAGATATTCCTTATTCCCTACAATGGTTTCATGCAAGTTTATTCATCAAGTTATGTCCAGACATCTTAGTCTTGAAAAATACCAATGCTATTATTTTAATTCCAAGTTGCTATTGATTATTGAATCTTGGATTCGCTAAACTGAGTGCTAATTTAATTATTTCACAGAAGTAATGCATTTATGGTTTGAGAAAATTCAAATTTCATGATGACATGACATCAAGACTTAGGATCACATTATGCAGCGTAGACATGGTTTTGTTAATTACATATTTCTGTAGGAAACTGTACTGAAATATGTTAAAAGCTATGATTATAATCAAGCTCAGTAGGAAAATGTATATATTTTGGGTATGTTTCTGATAATTCTGAGGTTTTCTTAGTAAATTTTATGAAGCTTAACCTACTCATAAGGAAGATACATAAATCTAAAAGAGGTTTTGCTTTTACATTCTGGCTATTTTCCTCCCTTTTACCAGCATCTAATGAGTTCTGTCATCAATTAAACAGGGAGGCATTCTTCTTTAGTTATCAATAGTTAGAAAGCAGTATGATCTTTGTAATAGTAGTGTAGACTTCAGATTATTTATGAAGTCCTTATAAAGTAACAGTATAAAATAATCAATGGGCTTTGTGCATGATGGATTCTTTGTTTAATAATTTCTTAAATATAACAGAATCTAAACAATATTTTATAAAATCTTGAAACAGTGAATGCAAACTTCTGTGGGATTTTTAAGACTAGATGTTTTAAAACTTTTACAATTTATTTTCAGAATTACATTAGAATTTAGAAATAACATTTTAGTAAGGAATTACATTATTGCTCCTAATTGTAGAATCAGCATAATACAGTGTAACGTGTTAATTTGTGTGAACTGTATTTTTCTTTTATAAGGTTGATGACATAAAAGCGGCTATGACAGAACTGAAGAAAAAAAAGATACGAATATTGAGTGAAGAGCCAAAAATAGGTGCACATGGCAAACCTGTGATTTTTCTTCACCCTAAAGATTGCCATGGAGTCCTTGTGGAACTTGAGCAAGCTTGAGCTATAATACTCATAAATAAAACAATAGATTAGTTGTGAAGTTACTGAGCTGGTGTTGGGAATATTGATGTGATATTCACTCTTTACAAGTTCACTGTAGTTGCCATGGATTAAGTACAGCTTTTGTGTACTGAAATTGTGCTACAGATTTAGGATTCTTTTTTGTTGTTGATCTGATTTTCAGAATTAATATTTATATTTTTTAAATTTTCTGTGATTCTGAAGAAAACACATAAGCCAAGTAGCAATTTATGTTCTGTTGCCTCATAGAATAGAATCACAGAATAGTTAGGGTTGGAAAAGACCTTAAGATCATCTAGTTCCAGCCCCCTGCCATGGGCAGGGACACGTCCCACTAAACCATGCCACCCAAGGCTATGTCCAACTTGACCTTGAACATCGCCAGTGATGGAGCATTCTCAACTTCCCTGGGCAACCCATTCCAGTGCCTCACCACCCTTACAGTAAAGAATTTCTTCCTTATATCCAGTCTAAACTTCCCCTCTTTAAGTCTGAACCCATTGCCTCTTGGCCTGTCACTACAGTCCCTAATGAAGATTCCATCCCCAGCATCCCTATAGCCCTCCTTCAGGTACTGGAATGCTGCTCATGTTTGCAGCATGATTTTACCTCTGTAACCACAGAAACTGTACAATTTCTAGGTCAACCCACATTATTTTGTTCAACGTTTCAGAGCAGAGACCCACTTCTCAGTAACAACACTAAAGCTTACCTATTCACCTTAAAAATAAAGGAAAAATGAACATTGTATTTTCTGTTTTCACCATTCACCATCTGTATTTCACACTGATTGGTTGGTTCATGCAATAAAAAAAAAATCCTTACGCTATTATATGGTTGTCTGCATTCAGTAAATAAATTTTCTTTGGCATCACTACTGCCAAGGAAGTTACCATGCACACTGTCATCATTTAGTTGTTTTATGAACACTGTGGTTATGCAGACAATTCAAGAAAAGGACCTGAAAAATTATTTGCCTGAAATGTGTTTCAGACTGTAATGTACTTTTCATTTTATTTTTTTCAGGTATTCTATATTTGTTTTTTTAAGCTTTAGCCACACAAAGATATCTGGGACAGACCTGAACAAATAGTGATTAATCTAAAAGATTTACTTTATAAATATGGGTTTCTATGCAAAAGCACTTGCCAAATCAGTGGCAAACAGAAGCCACGTAAGTCTTGGTTATGAACACTGTAACATCAGAGAGCGTGCCAGTATGCTCATGTTTCTGACATGTGAATGAAGTCACAGTTTGTTGACTTATTCATGGGCAGTCTTCACTTCATTGGTGTACTATGCAAGCAGTATTTGTCCTGATACTTTTTTTTATAGGTTTGCTTTGACATATCAGCTGTAGAAATTGAAGACTTGCTGCATCTCTCTCTAGTTTTCTTAATCCCTAAAAGTAATATTTTTCCTAGCTAAACCACAATCTGTATTTTATATTTTCCTACATGAAGATAGGATGATAGAGTTGGAGCTGTTCAGCCAGGAGAAGAGAAGGCTGCATGGAGACCTCATAGCAGCCTTCCAGGATCCAAAGGAGGCCTATAGGGATGCTGGGGAGGGACTCTTCATGAGGGACTGTAATGAGAGGACAAGGGGTAATGGGTTCAA